>CM034358.1:53714748-53956879 GCA_019925275.1 Mytilus edulis
AACAAATGATGCACTACACTGCTAAAATGCATCTTGATACAACGCATTAAGAACAGACAAGAACATGAAGTTAGGAGTTCTGGATAAACTTAGATGATTATAATGTACTTAAACATATAAAACAGCAACAAAAAATGTCATTTTCGTGTAGATTATGCAAACATAAAGTCTACAGAAAAATAGAAAAGGAACCTAACAAAAATACATATAAATATGATTATATTGTTAATAAATTTTTAAGCAGAATCATACAAATATCAACATTGAGAGTTTTTATCTGTTTATTGATAAAGTCGGTCCCTTGTCGTATTTGGAGTTTTAGTGGTTGTGTAAACATATTGTTATTCCTTGGTTATGTTTTGCATATTTTAAAATAATGTTATAAACCTCAATAAAATTTATAAAAATCGCACAGTTTACGTCTAAATATGCATGCAAATTTATTGTTATTAGAATTCTATTGGATTTGATGTCACCTTTTGGTAATTGTTCCGTATTGAATAAATATAAAACCTTATTTTATTCTCAATCTAACAGATACACCATGCTTCATCAAAATATATGTATTCGATACATTATTTACCGAGTATTAATAGTAGTGAAACGTAACAACATAAGTCAATTTAAGAGTTGAATACAATATTTTGAATGCGGAGTTTTAATTTAGATTGTATGCGTTGATCAATACTGAATGCATAACCTCATATTCGAAATACTTGATATATTAATAGATGAATATTTATATGATCAAAGTTTTATAACGAACACATATGACATGAAGTCATTTTTGCTTTATTAAGAAATACACAAAATACAGTCTAAGTCTAGAAAAAGACAATCATCTTTTACAACATGAACATTGTATTTTGGCATCTTGTTTTAAAATAGATAATATGCCATTGAAAGAAACAACACAGTCAGTGTTGGTAAACCGTGGAGAAAATTTGATTTTGAACTGCACTTGCTATAATGAGTGTAATGGCCAATGGAGCGGCCCAAATACGATAGCATTACAGAATGCTGGTGATATTATACCATATACACAGGGACTGGATTTGAATCGTAGACTACATAAATCAAAATATAGCATTGATGGTGGATTTGATATTCACAAATGCAATTTACAGATAAGGAACTTCTTGTCAGATGACGATGGTTTATACATGTGTCAATTTGTGCACTCATCAACTGTTTATATAAATGTTTACAACGTAAGTGTGACAAGTAAGTACAATGTATTACCAAGTCTTACTGTTTAAGACGAGTTTTGAATAGAGATGATCATCATTTAATTTTTTCAGTAGTGAAAAAAGGGGCAAAATATATCAGAGATACAGTCATACTTATAAAAAATAAACTGACGACATCATGGTTAAAAAAAAAAGACAAACAGACAATTAATAGTACACACGGTACAACATGAAAAACTAAAGACTAAGCAACACGAACCTCATCAAAAACTAGGGGTGTTCTCTAGTGCCGTTTCTTATTTACATACGCTCCTTTTTGTGCATAGTAAGAAATTTTCAATATTAATGTTCAGGTGAAGCCGTGCAACGACTGTATGAGAATAACACTTAGTTCAAAGGTTTGTTTGGCACTTTTTGGTAGTTTCAACTCCGTAGATCAGTGAACGAAAAGATAATGTGAGCTAATTAAGTGAACACCATAACACATAGCAATCGTGTTAAAAAATATTTGTCTGCATATCCGAATCAAATAAGTTTATCATCTTGTCAAAACAGACGGGCTTGTAACGGTACAGTCTGACCGTTCTTCTGTTCGTCTTTCCGACCGTTACTACCTTTTCCAAACTTTAGACTCAACATCGTGTCAGATAGTTGACAAAACTTGGTACATACTAAGTCTTCAAGAACATTTGCAATTGTGAACTTTCCATTTCTAAGTAGCAAAATTCTAGCAGCACCTGAATACCGGGTTTGTTACTCACAATTGATACGATATTCCCGTGTTTGCATTTCCTATCATGATTTTCTTGATAGATGGTTGCTGCTCACACGGAAACTATTAAACCAAGAGTTCTCAATGGTGAAGTTGAAATCATCCCTTCGTAAACTTTCGGATATGTTCCTTGCGTCGTAACTGCAATCGCCTTCCCTTTCATGAATATGACTTACCGAATTAGACTGTTTACCGGATAAGTTATCACATAAGCAACACGACGAGTGCTACGTGTGGAATAGGATCTGCGTACCCTTCCGGAGCAGCTGATATCACTTCTAGTTTTTGGTGGGTTTCGTGTTGCTTATTCTTTAGTTTTGTATGTTATGTCGTGTTTACTATTGTTTGTCTTTTTCATTTAAGCCAGGCGTTGTCATTTTACTTTGACTATCCCTCTGGTATCTTTCGTCCCTCTTTTAGAACCCTGTTAATTTCCAAGTTTAAAGGTGAGGGTCACAGTTTGACATGCAATTTATTGGATATCGTTATAGTTCGACATATATTGACTTAACTTGGCTTATATTTAACCCGTATACATATCTAAAACTCAAAATTGTTACACCGTATAAGAAATATCTTTAAGACAGAAAACGCCCAAGCCCAAAAAAATGTAAAAAATCAAAAAAGAATGTCTATGTCGTCTTCATGTTAAACACGCAACAAGATGTTCAAAG
This sequence comes from Mytilus edulis, assembly GCA_019925275.1. NCBI lineage: Eukaryota > Metazoa > Mollusca > Bivalvia > Mytilida > Mytilidae > Mytilus > Mytilus edulis. The sequence continues at coordinate 53,717,385 of CM034358.1, forward strand.
ACATTCAGGTTTGTTGGGAACTTTATTGAAACATCAATGTAAAGAACTCAATTCAATAGTTGAATTGTGTGCTAGACTAAATTTCGTATTAAACAAATACTCCCCAATCATACAATTCTTATGTTTTTAGGCAAAGGAAAACAAAATCGTTCCGGGATGAGAGTAAATGATAGCTTGTTTCCATTGGGAGATAATGTGGGACAAAACTCGTGGACCTTTTTCTTTTGAAAGAATTTGTTGATTCTGAAAATTAAGTAAAAACATGTCCCCTCTATTTCCACAAAAGGTAAAAGATTTGCTTTATGGTTTTATTACGTTTTGTATTCTGTAATCAAGTGATCGAAACTACATGTATGGTTATGTAGGTTTGAGATCTCAAAATACATTTTTAAACCCGTCGCATTTTTTGCCCCTTACCCAAGTCAGGAGTCTAAGGCCTTTCTAAGCCTTGTATTATTTTTAATTTTAGTTTCCTGTGTATAATTCGGAGTATAGTATCACGTTCATTATCACTGAATTAGTTTACATATTTGTTTAGGGGGCAGCTTAAGGACGCCTCCGAGTGTGGAAGTTTCTCGCTGCATTGAAGACCCATTGGTGGACTACTACGGCTGTTGTCTGCTCTATGGTCGGGTTGTTGTCTCGTTGACACATTCCCTATTTCCATTTTCAATTTTATTGTTATTAAAACATTTTTATACTACGCAATTGATTTTTAAATTAATTATTGGTCTTTAAAAATGCTTGATTACTTATGTTTTGAATACTAATAAAGTATTTTAGTGAACATATAGGTAAGGAAAACAGATATAGCAATTATACTTTTGAAGATGACCCCCACATCATCTTGTATTCATTTTCCGTCCAACACTTTCGTAGTATCGACTGTTCTAACAAATGTATTGGTAATTTGTAGGAGACATGAAAAATGCGTATTTATTTGGTTTTTGATTTTAATTAACAAATTATACATATCAAATTTAAAAAAAAATATTATAAAAAAAACCAGTCTTGGGATGAAACGTTCGATTGGTATGTTATAATATATATTTAATGATCATGAGATGACCATGACGGCAATAACTACTCGTCAAATTAAAGTACAATGTACATATTGCATTGATTTTTTAACAGGTACAGGGTATTTTGCAGAAATGTCTACAGAAAAGCGTGTTGAAAAGAGTACGGCAGAAATAATGAATAAAACAAAACGTGAGTATATTTTGAGCAAAATCAATTATAAAGGGTATGGCAAATACATGATAATATTTTGTTTTATATTCATGATGTCACAGCCCGATGTATGTACTTTATGTTCTCGCAATGATATGGCTCATTTCGAAAAAGACCACTAAACCTATCGGCCTCTGTAGTGTGCCCCAAACTTCTATTTGGTCTTTATACAAATGTATACAGATTCTGTAACGGAAACCAACAGTTTTTTTAGAAGTAAACGTATTTCGTGTCTTAATGATTAAAAAGTAATTTCACAAAAATTGAACTCTGATGAAAGTAAAAACTGGACGTTTCTTATCAAATGAAAAAAAATCAAAAGCTTTAACACATCAAATGAATAGAGATCAACTGTCATATTCCTGACTTGGTAGGGCATTTTCTTATGTAAAAAAATGATAGATTGAACCTGGTTTGATGACAAGATCAACCTCTCACTTGTATTACAATCGCATCAAATTTCATTATACTGAAGACACTAAGCCTGAATATTTAGTTATTTCAGTAGTTATTTGGAATAAAACAAGTCTACCTTAGTTAGTGAAAGAACGGGTTTTCATTTTATATCTTTCAACAAACTGGCCTATTTACTCCGATAAATGTAAATGAACTTTACAAGCTCATACAGACTGATAATTCAAATTGCATTTACACAATACAGTTCTTGCTTAAATTTTATTGATTATGTTAAAATTAATCGTTTTGATTATGATGCACATTATGCAGTTGACACAAAGTTAAGGTACGTGCTACACTATTGAATGTTTGAAAAAAAAAGATACAATCTCTTTTTTTCTGTTATACAGTATATAAGCAGTAGCCATTCATTGAAAGAATCGTAACACGGGAATAAAATTATATGCCAGACGAAAACTGTTTTAATGTTAAACTGCACCTCTACCGTAAAATATGTCAATGACAAAAACGAACTTATATTGACGATAACAACTGTCCGAGGAAATGTTTTTGTTACGTTCGGAAGGATATAGGATGAGTGTCTGCTTAATTGAAGTTCATATTCACCGTGCTTTAATGGACCTGCTTGCGTATTTATTGCAGACACACGTAATGCGGAAATTTTAGAACTATTCAGTTTATGTTCATACTCTTCATTTGTTGTTATCATACTGTGCATATAGAACTATACAAAACTATCTGATCAATTACTACTGAACAGGCCTGCATATAATAAAAAAGCAGATAAAGTGTGATGATCAATGTTGGTTCAATTACAATACTCCCGAGTCATGTCAGTTAAATGAGAGATTAATATCCCAATACAAACTAGTATCAATTAAGAGCTGATTTTATTTGAGGCACAATTTTTATTGATGGACCATTTAACTGGTTGAAACTTTCTCCATTTACATTTTTAATGACCTTTGCATGTTATTCTTCCTCTTGCTAAAATCTCAGTTTCTTAAGATAGCTGTTATATTTTTGCAGACAAAATTAATCTTTACGTTTATTCACTGGTCAAGAGTTATGGTCATGTCAATAATAAACTGCAAACGAGTTGTGTATTCATATTTATACGTATTTTAAATGAACACAGATTTTTTTTCTGACCAGGTTCCGCCATTAATATCATTGTAACTTCGTGTACCGTATCTTGTTCATCTGATTAGTAGCATACTGGTCTTCAGTACATACCTTCATACTCTGCAAATTGTGATAAAATTAAAATTAAGATTTTAACCATAGATTATTCTCAAAATCTAATAGTGCACTGTCAATTATGTGATGAAACCTTTACACATAACCATGTTAATCAAAGAAATATAGAACTAATATTTGTACAGGATAAAACACTGCATTTGGTTTATCTGTGAGATCAAGACTAGTATTAAAAAGCCATTTAATACAGAAGTATTATCCAATGAGACATATTTTTAAAATACCATTGAATTTACTCATATTATAACAGATCACTGCATGTAGTTAAATTTTTCTCAACATCAAAGAAAAAATCTAATCTACTGTTTTTCTGAGCGAAAGAGCAATCTAGTATATCATTTTGATAGAATTTGAAATGGTGTTATGACAGGCGTTTGCGAATTAAAGAAATCAGACCATTTCTTTGCATAGATTAAGCGTTGTATGTTGTGTCAATGCAATCAATTCATTTAATCTTGTTAGAAGCTTAAAGTGTTGATAATTTTACCGTTGACGAGTTCAACCTCACAGAAAACTGAAAATTTAATCAATTGATTTGTGGGGATAAACATGGTAGCATTGCTTTAAATCATGTTATAGTTTTCTCAATCCAGGATTTCCGATATGGATTTCCTCAACTGTGGTATTAATCAGGTTGCCTGTAGTTTGGCAGCTATCTGTGTGGTCTTTTTTTAATTTACATCAGTATGCCATTGTTTATTTCAATTTGTTTTAGGTATACACTATGTAAACTTTTCGAAGCAGAAGTACTTGACCTTAGAGTGGATGATGCCTCTTATTGTTATTATAATAACAAGTGTGGCAGTAGCAGCTGGTTTACTGTGGCGTAGAAAAGGTACGGTATAATGAATGCTTTATTGGATAAAACAGATATAACATAAATAAACAGAATAAAATAAAATAAAAGAAGAGAGCATAGTAGAGGATTATGACAAATTAATATTAATACGAAACAATAACATAAATGACAGGAAAGAAAACAAACATCATTTAATAAATTAATTTTGGAGGCGCTATTAAAGGAAATATAAAAAAAAAGATGTGATACATGTATGATTGCCAATGAGACAACTATCCACAAGAGACCAAAATGATACAAACATTAACAACTATAGGTCACCGTACGGCCTTCAACAATGAGCAAAGCCCATACCGCATAGTCAGCTATAACAGGCCCCGATAAGACAATGTGAAACAATTCAAACGAGAAAACTAACGACCTTATTTATGTAAAAAAAAAAAGTTGGTTTTCAACTGGTAAGCCCGAGACGTGATGAGTCTCAACAATCTAGTCAGAGATGCTTAAACTGAAATGTAAACTTTATTGTGTTATCTAACAATAATCGTTGAAGCAAGGACTTGTTTTTTTTTAATTGACTTACGTTGATATTATTCCTATCAGTTTAATAAACACAGTGACTATATATCTGTAAATTTTCTGCTTTGAAAAATAAAAATATACGACCAGTTACAAAACAAACCACAAATATCAGGGCTAAAACATCAACACACTTATCAAAGATTAAAATTGTATAAGCCAGACGCACGTTTTGTCTACAAAAGACCCATCAGCAACTATCGAATCAAGTAAGTTCAAAACTTAAATAAAGTACAAACTTAGGTTGATCTGATATAGATGTGAAGATTGCTGTTTATCCATCTGATAAGTTAAGCCCTTTTCAACTGATTTGTTAATTCGTTCTATTGATATTATATTACACCATTGTTCTAAGTTAGGAGAAGTGCTGAAATCCAGCTAACATATGTCACTCCTCCATATTTTCGTTCAATGTGCCTGTCCAAAGTCAGAAGCCTGTAATTCGGTGGTTATCGTTTCTTTTTATGTTACACATTTGTTTTTCTTTCATTTATTGTACATACATTAGGCCGATAGTTTTCTCGTTTATATTGTTTTACAATGTCATTTCGGGCCTTTTCTAGCTGTCTATGAGGTATTGGATTTGCTTATTGTTAAAAACCGTACAGTGACCTATAGTTGTTACTTTATTTGTCATTTTAGTCTTTTCTAACCTTTCCAAACGGTGTTTCCTACATACAGCGAAGAAACAGCACGTACCAACCTAAATGTGTCTATTTACCCGATCGGTGATCGGACTTGCGACATTCGCACTTGAAGCGAAATTGAAAAAAACGTTGTTTTTTTTTGACGAATTGAAAAATTGTAAAAAAATTTAATTTTTATTTTAGCAAAAATGGAACAGAACTCAAGGTATTATAAACATTAAAACATACGTATTTTATTCCCCATTTCTATTCACCATTTTATTAACATTAACGGTACCTCAGTTCAATGCACCAGACGCAAAAATGTTTCAGGTTACTTTAGTTTTATTATACAGTGACATGCATCTGAATAATGCATATTTTATATTGTTGAAACCAGGTGAAATACATGACTGATTTGCAATGTGATCTCCCCTTAACCTATAGTTACAACACGCAAGTCGATAGTGGGGGCTGGTTTTAATCTAATTGCAAAATGAAAAATACTTTTCATATTCTTAGTTGTGGAACTTGCAAGCTGTAATATGTTGGCGAAACACAAATTAAATTCAGCAACAGACTTATTAATCACCGGTCATTTCATAACAACGGAAAAACTGCCCAATCACGAGACACCTCTTCAGAACAGGACATTCTTTTGAAAATATTACTTTTCAAATATTACTAATATAGGTAAATCAAAATTGGGACACCCGAAGTAGAAAACACAAGAGAGAGAGAGAGAGAGAGAGAGAGAGAGAGAGAGAGAGAGAGAGAGAGAGAGAGAGAGAGAGAGAGAGAGAGAAATATTTGATGCATCAAATACATGCTCTTGAATCTGATGGACTGGACGAGATAGATGAAAAACAGTGTAATCTAAAACAAAAGGAATAAATCCTGAATTTCATACTATTCCACTAACATGAAGATGATGAAGATAATTTGTTTAGCGAAATATTGCGTGAATACATGAACATAAAATATAGCATTTTTTTTTATAAAACTCATTCGTGTGTAAAAGTTAAATTCTTAGGCATTTATATAAATAATATTAATTTAGTAACTGCATCAGTTGAACAATCTGTTGATTAAAAAGGACAGACATTGATAATAACTTAATATTTTTTAAAACATTAGCTGGATTGAAGGTATTGCGGCAGATGCTCCAGGTAAAATTTTCAGTCTCAATTGAATATTTTCTAATTGACACACTAACATAGTTTTCAACAACCTATCTTGTGCTTATTGTCTTAGTATGCAATTAACAATAAAACAAACATTGCAAAACAAGGATTACATTCAAATTGATTCATTCGGAACATAAGGATAGCTTATACAAGTTTAATCCTGTGATTAACAAGCAAATAACTAAGCATTGTTCTCATTTTATTCCCGGATAAAAATCCAGTCCCGTTATCACAAAAGCAGGGTACCAGGAGATTATACATGTCTATTAAACGTTTATGGCTGCCATTGCGGGATAGTTATATAAATTGACATTTTTAAGGAACGTTCTATTTTTTTTAAATTTGTTGAGATTGACACTGCCGCATTAATGAATGATTTGTTATTTATAGAGCCCCGACGCATTGCTGATTAAATTATACCATCACAATCAATGTTTACAAAATTGTATTTTGATCTCTCAAATTAGAAGAATTTTCAGTTGATAGATATTTTATGATTTCAACCCATGTTAAGTCGTATGGTAATGTTTTCCTTTACAATCAGAATTGTTTGACAGATTTCAGACAAACACATACCCCTGCAGAAGTTAGATTGGCATTTGAGACTCAGATGGTTAAGAATGACAAATTAAAAAAAATATAAACAGTTCAAACTTGTCAATTATGCAAAGTCTATAACTACATAAATAGATTTGCAAATCTTGATAACATAGACCATGTATTAAACTTGTCAAAGCAGGAAAGAAACGTTGCACACAATTGTTGTTCAGTGATTTTATTTACAGCGTTTATCAGTAAACACGTAAAACGTATACATGTTTGGATTTCCTAGTTACATGATTTGTTTATCATTTTCCAATGTGAAGTTTATAGTTTTGAGCTTGCATCAACATATTAAGGTCAAAATAAATATGACATCAGTAAACAAGTATTTTCAAAAATGTGAGATATAAGAATCGGAAATTGTCTGTTCCTTTTTTTTTTATTTGAACAAACAATAAGCGTTCTTTTTGTATTTATTTTTTTATCAAAGTATACCCTTTTGTGGGAATTTAGTATGGGGTAGATGGGCAAACAATTGGAGACTAAATAGCTGAAAAAAACACATAGCATTTATATAGCAAAGTACCTAGACATTCAATTGAAACACTTCCTTGTAATGTAATAAGCTTTTGAATATTGGTAGAAAAACATCAAATATATGGTGTCGTACTCCATGTAACGTACATTAGCCATCACATTTTGTCAGTCATAGCATTTTTTGTCGGGGTGCCATATTAAAAGAATATACACTAACAATCTGCAAACTTTCATGATTTGACCATAAAAAGGAGCGAACGATATAAGAGGGACCGTCAAATTCATAGATCGAAAATGAACTGACACCGCCATGGCTAACAAAGAAAAAGACAAACAGACAAATAAAGTACAAATGAGATAACATAGAAAATTAAAGACTAAGCAACAATAACCCGACCAAAAACTGGGGGAGATCAAGGAGTCTACTGGAAGGTTGAGCACATCCTGTTCAATATGTGTTACCCGTCGTGTTGCTAATGTTATTACACATCCGGTATATAGTCTAATTCGATAGGTCATATTCGTGTAATGGTCAGGGTATTATAGCTTCGACATAAGAAATATATCCGATATCATCTGTGAAACTGATAGTCCATAGCGGTCAACCAACTCGTGATAGCGTCCGTAAAATTTACGATGTGATCAACTATGGAAAAAAATGCATTTACATGCGTGATATTGACAGTCATCGAACGTCTTCTTACTCATATATTAAACAAAATGTAATATTAGCACAACTTCTGACGAAAAACAACGCGATTAATCTTCAAATCTATGGGTTCTTATACATTAATAATTTGTGTTTTCAAAAAACAACTATTTTGTTGTCATATTGATAAATGAACAAGGGATTGTAAACTATATTCTCGTAACTAAACATCATCCATTCAGATTTATCTATAATATCGACACAATTGATAAACACTGACATGCTAACTATTTTAACACGAATCCTACGCTTATCCATTGCGTCTTTTATCTTATCTATTCTTGCGATTTCGTTTGACGAGTCTTTCATTTATAAGAGCTTTTGATCTTGCGAACTTTTTGAAAAAAACCCAGCAAGAATTGGGATTATACAAGTATATATTTAAATTATGAAATGATATTTAGAACAAAAAAACAAAGTTTTTCTTACTATTTCCATAAATAAATATTATATAAATGTTAAGCACACCATGTCCACTTTCATAGTGATTTACTCATACTAGTTTTGACATTTAAAGTTAATCTCTCCTTCTTAACTTTACTCTTAAACTCATTCATATAAACCTCGCGATTAACAACTTCCACCATAGATTATCTATGTATATACATTGCGTTAAAAGATACAAGACCAGTCTGTCCAGTGTACAATATAAAAAAGACAACTTAATAACAAAGATGTTTCGTCGGGGCTTGATTTCTGCATTGTGTATTGACGGGAGAAATAATTACAGATGTTAAAGGCAGGTGTTTATATTTGTGAAAATATAGTCAATAAATAAAGCAATTCAAATTTAGCCAAATTTATTACACATAGCCCGGAGCAGCAATTTAAAATAATTTTCTGAGTCCATTTTAGTTACAGGTTTAAGAAGCTTTGTATCTAGAAAATTATGCTGGACAAATTGATAGCGTGGTTCCATGCCAAATGGTCAGATTATGTATAACAAAATACATTTCTCATTGTTTTATAAATCTTTGTACCTAGGCAATTTGGTCGAAAATGGTTTGTACCAGTCATCTCAATTTCTTGTACGTGAACAAAATGCAGCTAATTGGCCTTCTGAAATGTATACTGAGGGAGAAGATAGATCTTTGAACGGTAATTGATATACATTAAGTAAAGTTTTAAGTGATCCTCATAGTTGCAGAAAGAAACAGGTCGGCAAAGATATAGTCTGATGATTAACCAGTCCCCCGAATGTACCAAATATGTTGTTAATAAAACATTGAATACTAAATAATTTAGTTTATGTTAATGCTATAAAGAACCGTCACTTAAAATCAGTTTTAAAAAAAGAAATTAGTTTAAGATGTGACAAATTTTCATAATCAATAATATACTCTCTTTTGGAATGCAACACATGTCCCCTTGCACTAATAATTACCCGATTAAGAATATATAAAGTATCATTTTCTTTTGTAAATGTTTTAGTCTGGGAAGCAAGATGTCCTCCAGTGTTCGCGGTCATAAGGCTGTTCTCATGACCCTGACTACAATAGTTATAAAAAAGCCTTTTGGTGACGTCATTATTATAATAATTGTTTGGAGTAGTGTTGTAAACCAAAAAATGCATGAATTTCAAGATGGTATTTTCGTTACTGTTTTGATAGCCCTGTCAGCAGGGTCGAATTTAGCGTTTATATGTACTGGCCAGCCGGACCAGTGGACTGAAAAATCTACTGGTTCGGCACTTAATCGTCTACTCCAGGAAATTTGACATCCATTTGACAAACAATGATATAAATGATAGATGTCTTTTATTTTAATTTTTTTTAACATATGATTAGACGACAAGAAAAAGAGATTTTCACCATCATCACGACGACCATAGGGTGCTTGACTGGGTCGTCTGAAGCGCTGTCTTGAAATGTTCCCATGATTTTTTATATTAACGTTTCCTTTTGATAATTTCAAAAAAAAATTTGCAAAATGACTATTGAATGTCACTTGTTTTTTTTTTGTCCGTCAGTTTATATTATAGCTCCACCCAAAAATGTCCACATGTTGTGTTGTTGTTAGGGACGCTCACCCGAGATATTTTAAATAACTTGATTAATTAGTAATACTTAGTACCCGCCATTACTGGGTACTTATTTCGCAGGTAAACATTTTTGAAACCGAAATTGCGATGCAATCAGTGATTTTTATCGACAAATTTCTAGCGGACCACCAGCTGACAAAATCTATTAGTTCGACGCATATTAGCGCTGGTCTTGGACAGCGGACTACCGCTAATTCGACCCTGGCCTGTGCTGTCTGTCATTAACGGAAAATGCTTGTTGTTATGCTTCCTTTTACATGTCGTATCAACTTTTATTTTTCATCTGTGCGTTTCTCAGTGATGCGTGTTATTGTGATTGTTTGTGTGGAACTTCTTTCACGTAGTGTTGTCATTTTAGAGATATGTTTTAACATTGATATATAATCGGAAGGTTTTAATAGCTATAACACCAGGTTCAACCCACCATTTCTGTCTTAAAATGTATTTTATCAAGTCTGGAATATGGCAGTTGCATTACAAAATCCCTTGTATCTATGTTGGCATTTTTTTTTGGGCACATCAGTGTTTTGTTGTTCCTTTGTTTTTCTTTTATGATTATCGTGTTTTCTCGGCTTAATCCGGTAACCATGGTTTGTTTTCGTTCAATCGATTTATGGCTTTTGAACAGCGGTATACGTCTGTAACCTTTTATTTTACTCATGTTCAGAAAACTCAGTACACGGCCTAGATGATCTGTGCTTGTAACATTAAATCCAATAATTTTAATAAACAAAGCATTGAATTGCAACCCTTATCATTTTAATTGTGTTTATAATTCATGATGAATTGAAAACATCGCAACGCTATTGTTTGTAACGATAAGAAAATGAAAGAAATAAGGAAATGATGCGAGTCATTATAGAAAATAGTATTCGGAGTATGGTGCTATGGACCACTCACTGTATGACGCATTATGGAATGATGTAACGATTACTGTTCAATAGTGAAAATGGTTGGTGCTACAGTGAATTTATAAACGGACCTTAAGCGAAATATGAACTCGCTGTATGGAATGTATTATCATATAGTACTGAATTTGTTCAAAGCATAATCCAATCAGAGAGTTAATACAAAGTACATATGTTTTTTAGTGGGACAAACTCGCCAAGAATCAGACCATGATTTAAGAGGAATATTATGTCACGGTGCACATGCACAGGTAAGGAATGATTATAATAGATAATACCAAGGAAACATGAGCAGATACGTAGTAAAATTGTACACCTACAGGGATAAGATTATTTCAATAGAAATAGAAACATATATGACAGATATATGTTAACATTATAAATACACACATAATCGATAATGAGTTCTGAGGCGTGAACAGCATGAATAAGCTAGTATACACATAAGGAACAATGTCCATTATGATTTCATGTTTTACCGATTTATTTTCTTTTCAGGTCAGGGAAATTAACACGAATTATGCTGAAGTAATGTTCGATGTTACACCTTCAACTCGTCCTTTCGTCATACACGGTGATGATGAGAGAACAATGTATTCTGAAATTGATCATGCAATCAGAGCAGAACCGTTACCGTCATCGAGTAGTGCAAGTGAGGATGAGTGAATGTATGATGGAGGCATTGCGACTTTCCATAACAAGTGTTTTACTTAGACTACACGATTGTATACAGGTCATGCAACCCTCAATCATTACAAAAACATTTTTTTTTAAATATTTAATCATTTTGTATTCACTGTGATTCATTTAATTGGTAAATTTGGAATAATTTACCGCTTTGAATTCCCATGGGTTATTATTTGATCCGTTAAAATGCACTAATAGAAGTAATGTAGGACGAATAAACGAAAAGTATAAGAGCGAACATGTATATACAATATCATTTGAATAACAATAAATAAAATGAAATAAACCCGATTGAATTTAATTATCTATCAAAATCGTTTAATCACAGATTATAATATGTAAACCTCCTCACCCTCCCTCCGATAAATGGTTATAATATTAATAAATCATTTTGATTAACGACAAAGAAAATAATTCAGGAATGGCAAGTGCAATATCTTTTAAATAAATCCAGTTTTCCTAAAAATAACAGTATTATCACTGTTTAAAAATTAAATATTCAGTATATATCTGAATAACCTTGACAAAAGATATGGACACATTTCAATAAAATTATGTCCTCTAGGAAATCAAGTCAAATTCGGTGGACATTGTTTTCAAATCTAAAATACACGTAGCAAAATATGTTTATACTGGACACGTCCAATAGTGGTAAATGCCATTTTCATGATTTTGGTTCAACAGAAAACAGAACCACCATACATCGTTTTCACAGCTGTAATCTCCGAGTGCATCACCAGTCAATTGGTACTTTCGGAGGTTACTAGCATTCAATTTGTATGTCGTCCTTTTGGTATTTTTTTTACATTTTGTCTATTATTGCACATTCAATTTTAATTATTGTATGTTTTATTAAAGTGTGGATTACTTTTTTGTGTAAATAAACTTAGTTTGAAATCCGTTTTAGTATGCTTTTTAATGTCAGCGCACCTTTTTTTGTTTTAGTGTAACGGTCTTAAATATTTTAGTTGTATCTGTGAAACATTTTATATGTAAGATATTTTCTTATCGTAATATTCTTTATATGATTCTAAATCTAGAAACGTCAAGCTTTGTCTGTCAATTTCAAAAATAAATTGCAGTAGGTTTGGTGTGTTTTTTTCTATTTAGAAAAGAAATTTCCTTTAAATAAAACATACCCATCATCTTTCATAAGTTTATTGAAGAAATATGTTGTTTGTGTTTGAAAAAATATTTAAATAAACTGACTACACCATGGCTTACAAAGAAAGACGTATAGACAAATAACAGTACACACAACACGACATATAGATATAAAGACCAAGCAACACGATCCCACCAAAACTGGTGGTGATTTCAGGGGCTCCGAACGTAGTCGAACTTGTGAACGTATCGTGTTGGCTATGTCATTACAACCGGGGTATTTTGGTAGGTCACATTTGTGAAAAGGGAAGGGGATTGTAGTTACGACATAAGGAACCTATCCGACATCATTTGTGAAAAGGTTCTTCCATAACAGTCAACCAGCTCGTGATGGCGTTCTTAAAATTTACGAAGAGATGATTTCCACTTCACCATTTGGAACTCTTAACTTAATTGCTTCTATGTGAGCAGCAACACTCCATTAAGGAAATCACATAAGAAATGCGATGCCGGGAATATCGTATCAATTGGGACATAAGTACTGCGTATGTATGCGCTTCTTGCACGTTCTACATAGAAATAAAAAAAAACACAATCATGACAATTGGGAAGCTTAGATCATCTCTTTTGTTGTAAAGTTGTATATTCAAACGACCATCATTGTCAATTTCTAGACGAAAATAAAAACACACATACAATTTGCTCAACTGTCACCAGGTGAGAAGTTGAAGGTGAAATTTTATGATTCAATTTGGCCTAAGTTTTGATTGACTTTTATTTTATGACTGAAGACATGCGTTTGTGTGAAGATTATATATTGTCTATTGTCTATTGTTAAATGTAATGGCATCCACATATTTGTGTTACTTATTCGATATATCAGATAAGTGCACCTCGTAGCGATTATCTGTCATAATTTCTGTGAAGGTGACACACAGAGTGATATCACATATCAAACCATTTACTTTGCAATTGTGAAAACAGTCAGAGTAGTCTGTCATTATTATTTCAATCTGTCTGTGTAATACCATTGTTTCGTTTATGATTCTTTCAAATCAAATGCTCATAGTGTAAATGTTAAAATTAATATGATCTCGGGTAATGAAGTCTCAGTAACTAACGTGTGATTTAATAAGTTGACTAATTCGGTGAAACAAGTACAGTTCTTTACGAAACTAGAATTTTGCACTGATTATATATACAGGTAAAATCATATGATTCATTGAAATAATATAGTATCTTATTTGAGATGTGAAACTTAATACACAATTTGTAGGTGGAGTTACAAATTTCCGTTTCGACTTGTACATAGAAGTCTACTACTTGTATTTGAAAAATAAATTCATTCTCGAATGATTGCAACACTGTGGTCGCTTTATCAATTCATGGTCAATGAAATAGACAGTTACAATCATTCATATCAACATATGCACTAAATCGATTGTTATAAAAAAAATAAACTTGGAATTATCAGAACAAAGTAAATTCTTTTGTATTTATCATGCATATATTTTCAAAGATTTCTGAACGGAAAGTCGTTCACAGATATAAATATTTTAAAACTCGAGGACAGCATATTTACGATGATTCAGAGACTTTCATTCAACTCTGATCATATCTATGAAGAATATATTGCAAATTGGCAGGATATATATAAATGCTCTTACAAAGAAAATCAATTCAGATAGAACAGATCATTGTTTACTCTTCGTAATAAAAAGCGAATGTTTTGAAGTTTAAATGGCCTGCCGATTGGGGATTTGATTGAAAAAATCTGATAAGCTTTTTTTCATATAATTTCTAATAAAGGTCAGCTGCTGTATCACGTGTATTGCAGTAAAGTAATATAACATTTACGAAAGCTAAGCACAAATACAATACATGTATGTTTATTCTATAGTGAACTGCCATATGATAATATAAATTCAATTTGACATATTTTGGCTCATAAATTCCAGTAATGGAATAATCCGCAAAACTGTTGCATCGTCGTAAACATCTAAAAACGAGACCGTACATGTTTATGTATACTCTAGATGCCAAACCTTTAAAATAGACGTATTTTTATTAGTCATTTTCAGATCGGTTTATTATGGACAAAATATGACTTTCATACCACAAAAATTCGGAATTCAAAATGGTGATTTTCTTAATTACGTACATGAACTTACAGGACGTAAAGTCTAACACTTCAAATATTTGTCAACGTCCATTGAAAATTATCGTTACAAACAAATAGCATTATAACTAAGAATTTTACGGTTAGTTCTTAATCTTCGTATACATTTCGTATACATTTCTGTCGTTTAAAGGTAGAATCTTATTTATGAAACCGGCCAGGTTAGCCAGTTTAAAATAATAAAAAAAAAATCACCAGTTTTTGACTTTTGTATGTATGATGGAAGTCAAGTTAAACACAATATATAAAAAAAAATCTGGCAGTAAGACGTTACTGGTAGATGAATTGATGGTTTGCTTGCTTACAGTGGTAAGATAAATGCATGTCCATGTCTAAATCATGATGTTCTACATTAAACTGAACTCTAACTTGTTGATTTTAAAAAGCGACAGTCCGCGTGTCGTCTACATAAGACTTATTAGTGACGCTGATATAAAAAAAGAAAGCCTAACAAGTACAAAGTTGAAGAGAATTAATGACCCAAAAATTCCAAAAAGATGTGCCAGATACGGCTAAAGTTATCCATGACTGGGATGAGAAAATCCTAAGTATTTCAAATAATTCACAATACTGCAAACAGTAAATTTATAAAAATGACAATATAATTGTTATTTTTGTCAACACCGGCATGCTGACTACTGGGCTGGTGATACCATCGGGGTAGAAACGTAAATGGTATACTATTTGGCCTTTAACACCATAACGTCAGTATGTATCGTGAAATTATTTTTAATCTTCAAAAATAGTATTTCTTAATATATCCTTACTATCTGGAAGCGATAAAGCCCTTGTTTTCTTATTGGTCATTTTGTTTCGGTTGTCTGTAAGATAGTTTCATGCTCCCTTTAAATTCTTTTCTTAAAATTCTCTTTTTATTTTTGAAACTCTATACAATGTGTTTTTGCATTATTAACTTAAACAAAAATATAAACATTTGACACTAAACGTCTTCAAAGGTATATAGACAATAACAATGTTTTGAATTGACATATCAACGCTATTAGGATGAGGCTTACACACAGGGAAAGCTAGGCTATGACCCCTTTCCCCGTTTGAGGACGAATCCTTATATTGTTGATATGTCTAGTCAATACACTTGTGTGGTTTTTATTCTGCAATTGATAAAAAAAAGATTTTTGTTGTTTATTGTGTTATTGTTATTTATTTGATTAAGTACTAGTTATTGGAAGCAAATCACGCTTTTTAGAATGCCTCATATCTGGCGGGGAAATATACAACACAATGAAATACTATCTATTGAAATCAAACGATCGTGAAGAAATTCGTTTGAAGAACTAAAATATCAACAATAAGCATAACACGTAATGATTTATATGTTTTTAACAAAAGTTATTGGAAAGTGAAATATGTGTTTCCAACAAATGGAAAAGACATAAGTTTGAATCGTTCAAGTTTTAATTTGTTGTATTCATAGGAAACAAGGACAGGTTCAAGCGGTCGTCATGAATAATTAAAAAAATTCCCGGCAAATACTTTTAAAATATTCATGAAGAATAGTGATATCAGTGACTGTATATGTCATGGAAATAACAGTCAACGCATCCGTGCAGTATAAATAGGAAATATTATGAATTGTTTCTTTTATTTTGCCGCCTGTTTTTTTTATTTCTCGCATAATCTCGCATGATTTTCAATTGAACGCTTGACCATCTCATAATTCTTGTTCACGAATAGCTTTCTCGAAACTAGAATATTGCAATCATAACCACATGCCCATATTCGTTTAATTCTATGGAAGTATGCAATACGATTTTGAATGTAGTGTAAAACCAGACAAAATATATACATTTGTACTATTATAATTTGACAGCTACATTGTACTACACAAGAAGAATGAAAGGATTTGATTATGTCTCTTTTTTTTAAAGGTTAAAGAATCATTAATGTTGGGGCCATTTTTTAAGTACTCGATGTACTACATTTTCAGTCTTTCGATCAATATGCAGACCAATCATTTGCTGCAAAACAGTACTGCCCAGAAATAGATTCGTTTGCATTAAACTTTGATTCGTTAAGTCTATGAATATGTTATTCGGTAGATGCACTAATGACCATTTTACACTGGTTCTCTGTTAAAGCGCCCAACGTCAGAGTGAAAAATGATAAAATATAAAATGCAGCAAAATTTGTTTATAAAAAACATAGAACATCTTCATAGAGTATTCTACCCAGCCTATAAATTTTAGCATGTAATGTGCTACCGTTAATTTGTAATGATCGAGACAGTTTAGATGAAAACAAAAACAATAAAAAAAAACATTTAACGTCATTTTATTTCCTTTCACGTCGTGATTTTCAATGCCAAAATGCTAAACACATTTTTTTTTGTTGATTCACGTAAAGTTTTATTTCTTTTTTGGTTAACTGAAATTTAAGTGTGATATTCAGTCATGTCTGCATTATTATTATATATATGAGTTTTTTGTTTTTGTTTATCTCTTTAACACAAATTAAGGTGATAAATCTTCAATTTGACCTTTTCTGTGCGAACTAGTACTATAAACAATCGACTCAGCATTTCAATCTTGTACAAAGCAGGATAAATAATTGATTCGTATAAACAAGCTTTCAACCCGAATACGCATATAATTTGCTACTGAATCCTCCTCCTTTTCGTCATCATCCTATTTACCAATCTGTGTTAACATGAATTATCATTGTGTGGTCATATTGATATCGATATAAACCAACTGTTTTAATTTCAAAATGAACAAGTATGCATGGCGTATAGCGCGAATTTCTTGCGTTGAACTGTTTTGAAAAAAAATCCTTCGAAACCGAAGCACAACCCTTGTATGATCTTGTATCTTTGATGGGTTACTTCCTTTGATATTTCTTAATACCTTTTTGTTCATTGTATCGGAAATTTGAAGAAAAAAATAGGAGAGACGAGAATTGTCTATTAGTTTTTTTAGCAGAATTATGGAAGTATGTTTCTTAAAATTGAACACTTTAACACTTTAATATAACAATATGAAGATGTGGTATGATTGCAAATGAGACTCCAGTCTAAAATACAAGTAATAAAGATATATAGTCAGCAAGGTAAATTCGTTACACAGTGTTTTGGTGACCTAATACGATATATACAGGGTTAGTAAATTCCATATGAGGTTCTTTTTTCGCTCAAATCTCTTATGGAATTTACTGACCCCATATTTATCGTATAAGGTCACTAACACACTGTGTAACTGATAATATCTGACTAAAATTTAAACGAATCACTTATTTGATAATGTTTACAGTTAGTATAATAACACAATTTTAGAGGAGAAATGATTTATTGATTGATGTTTTCTGAAAGTACAGTGGCAAATATTTCATGCAGATTTATGACCGGAGAAGAATATTCGGAAATAAATAAGATGTTACATGCGTTGTTGTTGATAAAAAATGGAGACATCCGATTATTGAAACCTTCTTAAATCAAATTTTTGAAATCAGAAAATGTACCAACTTCGATTATCGGATGTCTTTAAACAAAGATATATCATAACTGTTACTCGAAACCATTCAGACGAAAAAAAGGTGAATCACAATTGTCGGATTTTTTTTATAATTAAGTGGAAAACAAATTGTAGTGTATTCGTTCTGGAATAATTATTCGTGAAAAACAAACATTACAATAAAAAAAAAAATAATGATAACAATAATAATAATAATAATAATAATAATAATAATAATAATAATAATAATAATAATAATAATAATAATAATAATAATAATAATAATAAAAATAATAATAATAATAATAATAATTATAATAATAATAATAATAATAATTATGATCATAACAATATTCAACATGTACAACGTAAGTACCAGTTTTTTCAAAAGGTAATTTAGCTACATATTTACCCCCAAAAATAATTGTTGTATTCCATATTCCAATAGAAATGTGTGTAATGGAAATTATCTACCAATGCAAATTGTACATCAAATACTTTTATACCAACATTATACAATTAAAACATGCGGCGTTTTGAGCGGTGAATATATCTTTTCTGCAAGTGAATAGGCTTATTCATATAAAATCCACTCATATAAAGAACCTCTTAATTGTTAATGAATATGAAATAATAATAATTATTATATTGCATGTAACAAATTAAATAAATATTTCAAAAGCTAATAACTTGGTCGATGAATAAATTTTGCATGTACTCTTGAAATAATCTTTTCACAAAACTTGACAACATTCTATATCAGTAAGATAAAAGTTGAAGTTTTCTTAAGACACTATTTTTAAATGTTTCAATCGATATTAAATTACATTATAAATTACCCAGGTAACGGAAATGCCCAGGTAACAGAACAACCGCGTAAATTTGTTTAATAACAAAAAAGATACGGACGACAGGTAGGTGAGCAACTCTTATAAATAGAGTGAAAAATCAAGAAAAGGTTGCTAATTATGTGATTTTAATGAACCGGCATAACTGAAGACTAAAAAACTGGTTTTTTTTTCTTTCTGCAAAGCCAATGCCTTAGTCAATTTGTTTTTAACCTGTCGTACCTGTTTTCTACGGTGCAAAATATATTTGGATTTTTTTTTTTAAATTTCATTTTATTCGTTCACTTTTTTATGGTCTTTTGTATATGATTTTGCATTTTTTAAAGAGTATAGTCGTTTATTTAGATTGTCAAACTATATTTCCTTCTAATTATCCTTAACTTTGTCCATTTTGAATCAGCAAAACAAATGCGCACTTTGTATTTTTTTAACGAAGTGGTAACAACATTCGTAAATTTTGATAACATTGATAATGTCATGATTTTTCGACTAAAAATGTTATACAACTTACTTTTGTAAAGTTTTAAAGCCACCCCAGATCAGTATTTCTAATAAAAAAAAATATGACGATTTTTAACTATTAGTTCAATTTACGGATTTAAATATGATACGAAGTATAATTACTTTGTGATTGATAAATCACTTTAATAATGCATCATAGTACAAAAATGAATCTTTCTTAATTGGGACATTTAGTTATTGTTTTATTAATATTTTTGCATCAGAAGTTTATTGTACAATGTTTATAATTTTGCGTTAAATAGTTTTTTTGATCGTGTTGTTTCACTTCAGTAAAAAATCTTTTTTACTGTTCTACCTTTGACATTATCTAACTAAAACTATGTTCAATATGATGGCCCTATATGTTCATCATTAAATCCCCTGTTGCTTAGTAAATACACACGGTATTTGTCAAAAACTTGTCAAGGATACCGTAATTGGTCATTCTGACTGCATTTAAGTGATAAAATTACATAACTTACAGGTAAAGTATCTCAGGTAAATTTAAAGTGTTTGTTAAATTTTAAAATTTTTTTATGACAAGAAAATTTTAAAATAAAATAAAAATAGTTTTATATTCAGCTTTCTAACTATTTTGTAGACATTTTCTCATGACTGTTTGTTTTGATGTTATACCTTTTAAACACTTGTCCAATCTAAGTTATTTCTTTACATGTATTTCTTAGCATGTACATAATCAATGAACATTACTATCATTTTTTCATAAAATGCAAACTTTACAACACCTGCATTTTTACACTGAAAAGGTGTTTTTGAAATTATTTTTCTAAAATCAAAATTGTTCATTCTTACTGCATATTTAACATTGTTTAAAAATGTGTAAGAATATCTTGAGAATTTATTCTTAATAAAATTTAGACAATTCATTATTTATTATTATACATGTATATTCAAAGTGTTTATTGCAGAAAAATATAATAATGTTTTTTGTCATAAAAACATTTTGCAATTTAATCAAATTTCTGACAAAAAAAATCCCAAATATCAAACATTATAATGCAAAGAAATGACAATTTTATAACAAATTAAAACACATGGAAAAAAAAAGATTTCTGCCCTCAGTTCTAATGTTATTTTTTTTTTATAAAAGAAGCCAATATTTTAGCAATGTTCCGTGTTATAGACGTATGGCTTTTCGTTTACATTTTGTTCTTGGTTAAGCTTTTATTTATAAGATTCAAGATTGTATTCACAAACTAAACAGAGAAGGTAAACAATTGTCAAATATAATATCTCTAAGTTGTTAATTTTACAAACAATTCTATCCTTTATAGGCAATTTTATCACCGATTTTCTACTTTGAAATTATAACCACTTGCTTACTTAACAGAGAAGCATTTAAGTTTTCTGTTTTCATCACAAGTTTTTTATTGAATTTTCAAAAAACATTCTTATTATTTTTTAGAATTCATTTTTAATCAAGGGCTAAAAAGAATCTAATTTAATCAATTATTTACTTTATGTAAAAGTCCCGAGTTGAGTGAAAGATTCTTTGCAAATACATGTATACATGATATATATCAAGAATTTGAATTCATGCATATGCCAGTCCTGAAGTTTAGACAATATAATACACAGAACAAAAAGTGATTTAATTAATAGACCATTAAAATGCCACAATCTATATTGAAGTGTTCTTTATTTTTTTCTGGAGACATATTTTGCTTGTTACTTGACAAAATTAGCCAAACTGAAGATAACATATTTAATAAGTTTACTATTGTTTAAAAAACAAGACAATTTGTTCTTTAAATACTTTCTTTTCATAAGATTTACTTTATTCAGAGATAAGAACATTTGTTTATTACGATTAGCACTACCCCAGTTTTAAGATTTGAAAAATATAAAAGTTAAACACTAGTTGTTTATTCCTTTATCACATACTGATTTTTTTAGTTTTCCGGAATAATAATCATGATAATAAATAGTACCACTTTCTTAACAACATTTATTGTAAAAGGATTTATATTTATGATATTGAATATTTTAATAAGTTAAGAAACAGGCTTGTTAAATTATTTGCTTCTTGGTTCCTATTAATTTATTAATTGCATCATATAAGATATAAATACTAATGATGCATCAAACAGTGCAAACAAACAATTGAATACATTTACACTAACTTGTTTTACTGTAAGTAATTATTTAAAGGATTCTCTTCAAGAAGAAATAAAAAGAATAACAAAAAAAATAAAAATGAATAAATAAAAAATTACATAAAAAATTAAAACCTTAAAATGAAAAAGGAAAATATGTAAATTAAAAGACAAAAATTCAACAAATGATATGAATTAACAATGACTCAAACAATATTCTATTCTACATTTTCAAGAAAGGTGACTTGTCATTTTGAGAAGAAACCTGAGTTACCTGAGCATGTAAATTTTAATGAAACATACAACCTGAAAACTTCAACCCTAATTGATTTTAACAAATGTCATAATAAGATATAACATCAAACTATGTTTTCCGACCCCGATACATGGGCAACATCTCCAAGATTGAATACCCCAATAAATGGGCACCATTCGATGATCACCATACAAGAGGGTAAATAACTATGAGGAAGTCAACAGTTGTACTGTAATTAAAAATCAAGTTGGACCGGATAGAGTTTATTCCCGCAATATATCTACTTTTAGTAGTCCACTGAAGCTTCCTCGTTCGCAAGCAACAAACAGCCGTTGTTCAAACAACTGGAATAGTCTGCCTACAATGTAGGTTAGAAAAACATTAAGTGGAATCATTTGTTATTCAAACACCGAAGGGTCAAGGTAGATTTAATATTGTATTTAGTAGTTCAATCACAATTTTTGAGGCCATCCAAGCAGCTTGCCATTTTAAATCTGAATTGAACATTTCTGAATTAAAACAGCAACTATACATGATGATCAGACATGGCAAACAGCCACTTCAATTGTTCGTAGTCATATGCAGTACGTAGATATCTTACCAGTTTAGAATTTTTAAATGAACAGAATTAATGATATGTCCTATATACCTTGTGGTATTGGTCTTTTTGGAGAAGGTGGTCGTATAATACAGTAAGAAGCAATACATGCTGAGACAATCGATAGTAAAAATACATTTTACTCTATGGCTAAAGCTGTGCTTCGAGTATAAAAAAAAATCATCAAGTGCCCACATTAGTTCCTTCGAGCCTGCAGGTAGGGTGGTCCATAAAAGTTAAAAAAAATGTTGGCTTGGTCATTCCACTATAATAAATAAAAAAAGATAGAGGTACAAAATCACCCCCCCCCCCCCCCCCCCCCAAAAAAAAAGATGTACAAAATCAACCAAAAAAAAACATACAATCGGATTCAAACGAAATCAAAATGGAAAAAGACCATGTTCATTAACAAGAAAAAATACTACTCCAATGCATGCAATTTGGTAATCGATTTTTTTGAAAGAAGTAAATAATTACTGAACAAAAAATGTTAACAATTAGTGGCAAAATTAAACTGTGACGGACGAAACATAGCTGCCGTTTCCTTATTCTTTTTTCGATATGTGATATCCAACCGGTTAAATCTATACGGTGACATATTTAAGTATATTAGGGGAAAATAATAATAAAAAAATATTCGATAACATAGAATTATGATAGCTACCATTGTCATATATAAATCGAGTAGAGCATGTGAAAAGATATTCAGACAACTTTTTTGTGACCTCTTCATGCTGTCGTAAATTGGAATATAAACCATTATAATGTCAATTGCACATTTGTCTTTATGGAATATACAGATTTCTATCAATAAAATACAATCAAAAAAGTACTTTCATACATGATGTTTCTTGAAACAGACAAAAAAGGATCATTATAGTAACATTTAATACTGTTTTTCTGTAACTATCTCTGAAAAATCACGCGAAGTTCGCGAATTGTTTTGGATAAAAAGACTTCAAACAGCTTATCCTCTCGGTCGAAATGATAAAATATTAGGGCAGGGGAACATATCTAAAACTGATATCGATGTCATTAATATTGTTGATAAACGACTTAGAAATAATAGGTCTCATGGTAAACGCAAGAACCGTAATCAACGTATTAAACATCGCATAAATTATAAACTTGCTGATCTGTTATCTATAATATAGAATATTGGCAGACATCAAGTATTATGCAAACTGGGTCAGATACCTATAAGTAAATTATATGCTATTTTTCTGGAGTGTGATAACATTTCTTTTTTTAGCCCTTTTTATGAATACACCCGTATTATTACAGCCTTTTGTCATCACAGGCTTTTTCCTATTATTGATAAACCTGAAAACCATAAACGACATTTTCTCAAATTAAAATATATAAATAGAGGTATCGATTTTATTAATTGGTCTAGCATATTCAATGATTCTTCTGTCTATAGCTTAATACCTCCATATTTTGATAATATAGAACAACCCATTATTTCGTATTCTTATAAAAGACCGAGCAGAAATTTGATTTTCAATTATACGTCAATTACAACAGACGTCAATATAGAAAATAATGTTCCTTCCAATTGAGATTGCGAAACATCTAGTTTTAAATATGTTCCCTATGGTCATGTTATCACAGGAGACCTCAACATCGTCGATGACCGTGAAGTCATAACTTTTCTAAAGAAAGGACCGAAATACCGCCCGCCATCTACAATAGATTGGAAACAGTGTCGTCAGGTAATTAAAGACGCTCTGTCTGCCTATTGTAAAAATTGGTGCAAACGTGAAAAATCCGATAAAAAATCTTTAGACAGTTATTTGAATAAAATTATGAATACTGTTGATATTCGAATATCTCATTTAGAAAACAATTCTGAAATTAATAATAGGAACCATGATATACCAATTTCTAGAATAAAAAACAAACTCAAGGTACTCGCAGAGCGGTTTGTGTTCGTACCGGCAGACAAGGCAGCAAATAATGTAGTGGTGGTGTGACGCATATACTACACGAAAGTTCTTCAAAACGAAATTATCAATTCCTCTACATTCAGGTCAGTGCGCACCACAGAGAATCAAATCGTTAACAAGCATACCACTGCAACTGCCCAGCTGAAAGCACCTTCCGAACATTTGAAAGTCCCTACCATGTACTGGTTACCGAAATTACACACAAAAACATTTAAATTCCGTTTCATCTCCGCTTCGAGTAAGTGTTCTACTACTAATCTATCAGTGCTTCTAACCACCTCATCCCTTAATACTATCAAAGAACTGGTTATTAACTTTTGTAATAAAGCTTGTGCAAATAATGGTATTAATTATTTTTGGAGTGTTAAAAATTCTTTACAGGTTTTAGATAAAATACATGCTTTCAATGGTCCTTACAATTCTGTTGACAGTTAAGATTTTTCTACTCTGTACAATACACTTCCACACAATCTTATAAAGAAAAAAGTTTTTGTATTTGATAAAATGGTCTTTCGAAAAATCTCATTGTAATTTCATTTGTTGTAACTCGTTTAAGGCCTTTTTTCTGTAACGAAAAAGGAAAGTATGCTAGATACACTTACTGGAAATGTGAGGATATGATTGAAGCTTTAAACTTTCTGCTTGATAACATTTATGTACGTTTCGGCGATAAAGTGTATCGTCAGGTAGTAGGTATTCATATTGGCACCAACTGTGCCCCTTTAATAGCAGATTTATTTCTATATTGCTATGAATCTCAGTTTATGACCAAACTCAGTAAAGACCCATCATTGTTACATTTGGTTGATACATTCAAAAATACCTACCGTTATCTGGAAGATATGTTTTCGTTGAATAATCCAGAGTTCTCTAAATATACTTCAGAAATTTACCCAAACGACTTACTTTAACTAAATCTAACATAAACCGCAGCAGTTGTCCTTTTCTAGATTTAGACATTTTAATTTCAAACGGGAAACTTCACACTAAGATTTACGACAAAAGAGACGATGTTTCATTTCCTATTGTCAATTTTCCTTTTTTAGACGGCGATGTGCCTTTGGCTCCATCATACGGTGTTTATATATCGCAACTCGTTCGGTTTGCCCGTGTGTGTTCTGATGTCATAGATTTTAACGAACGTAATCAATGCATCACTGGTAAATTGTTGTGTCAGGGATTTCGATACCATAAATTACTTAAAACTTTTACTAAATTCTTTCATAGATACAAAGATTTGATTAGTAAATTTGGCTATACCTGTAGAAAGCTTATTAAAAATGGTATTTCACATCCTAAACTTTATGCTAACATTGTAGTTAAAGCGAGGAAATTATTATGTGATCCTTGTAAACTCATCGAACCTTTAAACAAACTTATAAGTAAGGGTTATCGTACCAATATTGTAATTAGATCTCTGAATATAGTTAACATTGGCACTAATATTGATTTTGTCATTAGCAAATTAAAACATAACTAAATTTCATTATCTTTTGAGGCGAGATGTATAGAGACACAGACACGTTAACTTTTATTTCTATAGAAGTCGCTCTTCACTATACTACTACATGTCGATACATTCATTTTTGGCATTGCACAAGTCATGTCTTCTTTGACTATTAATGACGTTAAAATACTAAATCCCTGTGATGTGTTTTAGTCGATTTTAGTCTCTGATGCATGATTTTTTACTATTAATTGGTTTTGGCTTTTAACTAGCTGTCAGTAACTGCGAGTACTCTCAAATCGTATTTTCTTGTTAATTCGACCTGTTGATACTGTTTATAATGCTTTTTTGATATTTTTTTATTTTTATGGATCTTGTCTGTACACCAGCTTTGATTATTTGTAATATCTTCAATTTTTTACTTATTCTTACAACATTTGTATAAACTTCAAGATTATAAAAAAACGGTTTTTTTCTAAAGTGAACATTGATTGGTTAAATATTTTTCAGTGATTTGTGTTTGAATTTGTTTGTTAGCTTTTTTGGTCATGAATGTTTGTCTCTAATATTTAATTAACTGTGCATTTGTATTCAGATATCGCAGATCAAATTTATTCGTTCATTGTGTAATCATACGTTTTTTGATTGAGTTAAGTCTGCCAATTAATATTTTATCGTATGTTTTTGTATGTTGTGATGTTATGCTATTGTTTCAGAAAAAGGGAGAAGGTTTGGATCCATTAAAACGTTTAATCCCGCTGCAAATGTTTGCACCTGTCCTAAGTCAGGAATCTGATGTACAGTAGTTGTCGTTTGTTTATGTAATATATACGTGTTTCTCGTTTCTCGTTTTGTTTATATAGATTAGACCGTTGGTTTTTCCGTTTGAATGGTTTTAAACTCGTAATTTTGGGGCCCTTTATAGCTTGTTGTTCGGTGTGAGCCAAGGCTCCGTGTTGAAGGCCGTACTTTAACCTATAATGATTTACTTTTTAAATTGTTATTTGAATGGAGAGTTGTCTCATTGGCACTCACACCACATCTTCCTATATCTACTTATTAAGTTTCACTATACACCCACATGTGTTTAGATAAATAATTTTGCTGGTACAGTATATCGACAATGGTGTTATCACTTAAAGGAAACACATACTTTTTCTCTAATCTGGATAAAATGCTAATCATGAAGAAATTTCAGTCTGTTTTCACGACCATGAAAAATAAACAAGAAAAACAATGACTCAATCTAGAAAAAAAAATAAGTAATTTTCGTTATTTTTTTTTTAAGTTCCGTTTACCTAAGAAAACCCGCGGAAAATTTGTCAGCGTGTGATTGCGAGTCTTACAACGAGCAGCAGGGGGGACATATACCATCTAGACAATCCTCATATTAGGCGTTCCACAGGCTACATTCGTACTTTAGTGATTCCATATGTTATCAATCAATCAATCATGATCATCAAGCAGTATGTATGGCCTACATGTACTTCATGTATGTTACTTTATATTTGTGATCAAAAGTGTTTAATTATAACTGGTAATATACAACATAATTTTACAACACACTCACAGTTAAATTCAATCTACTACTCAGTACCATAAAGTTGTAATAATGCCGGCGGTCTTCGTCATAGTACCCTGAACTGTTTTTCCCAGTGTTTTACCATTCAATCTTAATTGGTGTTTTTGTTATAAATTTAAACCAAATGCTTTAAGATATACATAAGTATTAGGTTGTACAACGACCAGGGACCGGTAACAAGAAGCATGTGTATGTCTTACGAACGTCCAAAGGGCGTCTAAAGATTTAAGAATGTAACAAGACCCTACCTCAGACCTATCTTAGAATGATTGACAGCCTTTAATGTTTTGAAAAAAGTGCATGATTTTAGAACGATTCTTACGTCTGACTTATAGCATTCTTACTAATTCCGGTAATACAAAATCATTCTTAAATTTTGATCAGTTATTAAGTGTTCTTAAAACAAACTTAGCAACGTAGGGATGTACCGATAACAATTCGCAATAGCTTCACTTGACATTTTTTGTAAGAGTGGTCCCGACTACTCTTAGCTGTACATTCACTTGTTAATATTAAAACAAGTTGCTTAAAAAAGTTAATACGTCAACCTTAGAACTTTTTTTATTCTAACTATTAATTCATCTGAATAGTAAATTATATATCAGTATTTTCTTGGCCATGTATGTGGAGGATGGTAGTTTCTCTTTTTTGTAAATCATTACAATTTTGGCTTGTTGAGAGAAGTGTTAAATATAAAGCAAGGAAAAATCTGTGACCTTTTTCAATTTAAACTAAGAGTTCCAAATGGTGAATTTTACTAAAACATCACTTCTTAAATTTTACCGAAGCCGCCATCATGATCGAGTTGGTTGACCAATTATTTACCGGCTTTGTAATATACTGAGCAACAAATTTGGCGCCATACGTAGAGCAGGATTTGCTTACCTTTACGAATCATTTAAAATCATCTTCAGTTTTTAGTGTGTTGGGTGTTGTTGTTGTTTACCTTCTTTTTTTTTACATTTTTGCCTATTGTGTACTTTTTTGTTCATTCGTTTGATGTGTTTGATCATTTGATTTTGCCATTTGGTTAAGGACTTAATTTCCGTTTTGAGTTCTTCTCGAAGTAAAGTACAAATTCAGTTTGTGATTTTATATTTTGTAAGAAGGCTTTTAGAATGTGAAAAAATATATTGTTTAAAGTGAAAAAATATAAGAAGATGTGGTATGAGTGCCAATGAGACAACTCTCCATCCAAATTAAAACTTATAAAAGTAAACCATTCTAGAAGGGATTTGACCGAAATGAACAGTAGGATAGACAAATAAGCCTACGTCATTTGATACTCGTCATTTAAACTCGATTCACATCCTACCATTTGCCTGGTAAATAATAGGGCACTCAAAAGGATTGAATTTGTCCTGAGACAAGCATATTTTTATTAAAATACAAAAGTGGATAGTATGTTTGGATGTTTGACAGTGTCTTATGACAAAAAGAGTTCTTTGTTTTTCCTATATGGTGTTAATAACTGTGTTGCACGGTGACAACCGATCTGAGCATTAGGAGTGTTATTTATTTGATATTTTTTTATGTTCAATATAGACATGGGGAGACAGTTATTACATTAGTTACCAAAAAAATATGCTAGAACATGTTCTACATCTTTTGTAGCTGGGAGAGCAACACATAATAGGTTAATTTTTGCTAAATGGGAGATGATATCTAGATTTGAGAACATGATTAAAATAATAAGGTTCTATAAGCAGTTAAAATAATTTCATGTTTGAAGCGGTGCAAATTTTTTAATTCAATTTCACTTTTATCAAAAAAGGGCCGAAAGAATAAGTTGGTCTAGATCTGCGGCCATAATTTGTTTTCCTTAGATTAAATGGGTAGTAGATTGTTATGCGCATTTAATCGTTCATTAAAACGTTTCTATGATTCATTTAAGGTGATTCTAATTTATTTGCGAGGAACCAAAAACGGAGACACCAGAAAATTATTAAGAACTCGTAACTTGAAAACTATTACAATGCAACTTAAGGGAGAAATAAGAGCGACCTACGAACAACCTGAGGGAGCTTTGATTTACACTCTTTGAGTGATCTTAGAATAATCTTATATTCCCCATAATTCAAAACTTACGACCTCTCTTAATAAAATTTCTTGTTACCGGCCCCTGGCCACTGTTTCACAAAACCTTCGTATCATCGTATCAGGTTACGATCTGTTTACATGTGGTTCTACGTTCACGTTACGTGTGTTTCACAAAGGCATCGTAAAGGACTACTACGTTGATCGCAAGTTACGTCCTGTGTATCTGCGTAAACAAAGAAAAGTGTTTTCTTTCACGTCCGCACTTTTTACGACTATGGCATGCCAAGTTAACATTTTAAATAAGTACTACGGATGGCGAATTAGGACGATGCGTTGATATCAATATAAAATGTTAATGCAAGCAACGAATTTGAGGCCCTCTTCAGTTATCAAGATAAGACACTTTTATTATAGATATAAACTTTTAGTACAGAATTTTGTACGATTAAAGAATTATGCAAGTATTCCGGAAAATTATTATGCCTAACGAGTTTAATACATATTGCACAGGGTTTCTCCTTTCAAATACTTGCTTTCATTGAAATTGAATTACTACGAATCTCTAGTTTGAGAGGACATGGTATTTATTGTCCATTACATATATTAACAACACTTTGAACAAATACATGTACTCTCTTTGAAGACAAAAACAGTTAAATGTATTAAACAAAAATATCTGTCACACTAAGGGTCTGGTGAGTTGGGGGGAGGGGGTTGGGATTTAATTTTTTGTTCTGTATTTTTTTTTTTTTGTTGCCATTCTTATCTTTTCAGTAAGATGTTTATTCTTATCTTTGAATTATGTATCCCTGTTGCGATAGGAGGTAATAGTACTGAGAATTCGAAGCTGAACATTAATTCTATAACATACACAGCAGCATTAGTTATCCAACATTAAGAGTAATCTGGAATGTGATAGAGTAAAATTTTATCACAAGAATTAAATGTCATTATTCATAGCCCAAATGTCCAACGTCCAACAAACTTAATATAGAAAAAACAATCCAATCAATCAATTGTTTTTGGAGAAATATCAACGTATATTTGACATGTATACATAGTTAAAAAACTTGTTTACCGTCCTCATAAATAGGAAAATGAAGCGACATTTTGATTCTGATATCACCTTTAAAGTGGTATGGGAGTCTAAAATAAAATTGATAGAATTTGTTCATACTTTTCCAAAACGTATTATCTATTGATTTATGTTGAAAAATATAATAAATATGATAGGTCACCGCGCATTTTCTCAAGCTACAGGACGTGACAAAATGACATATTTTGTATGGATTATACAGGAAAAACACCATTTTGGGATTAGAAACTGAACACAATGATAGAATTGTTAAATACTAGAGGAAAAGATAGCTTTCAGACAATGCTTTGAGAATATCAAAAGAAAAGATAGGGTCACCGTACGTTTTTTTTCGGCTAAAATGCAAAATAGGAAAATTCCATGTAGATTCCTTCAGAAAATACACTGTTTTAGATTTACCTCTCCTTACAATGCCAATTTAAAAAAAAATAATATTTATAAGTTATACTCTTATAAATTGGTTGTTTTAAATGAAAATTCACATAAATTAATTGCATTCCTGCATCAAATGTTGCTGACTTGATAGAAAATCTGGACCTTTGGTTCTCTGTTTTTTACAATCCAAGACGGAGGAAGACACCCATACCACCTTAATCATGTTAATTGTCCATAAATTTTGACATTATGAAGAAACTTAGATTGTAACATCATCTGTCATTTTTTGGTCACATAGCTCTGCAACTCTTTCTGTTTTTTTTGCATCCTTGGTTCCAAATATTCGGTTTAAGCGTAATTGATAAATGGAGTATATCTCTTTTACTTGTTTTATGGCCTTCTGTCATTTTGTTCTGAACTCTAGATCTATCACGAACTGTGTTATCAGTGTTGTAAAAGTTTCTGACATAAGGTAGGAGAAGAATGTTTAGATAACTTTGTCTGCAATAGTGGAAGAAATGGGTAGTCAAGATTTGTGAACTCGTGCAAGATCGTGATTTTTTTCTAATATTTGAGTTATTGAATTATTTACCATATGTTTTACGCAAATTATAGAATTATAGAAAACTTGATTTAGTATTCATATACTGAAAAAATGCACCAAAATGCATGTCAGTATCACTACGACTGATCTTCACTCTTTGCAATAGAAATCGTGCAAATACTGGAGTTTGCTTTGGACATTTTGAATTTATGATAATTTTCAAAAACATGGTTCCTCAATGAAATAAACATTATAGTTATTATTACCCGCAGGACAGTGGTATTGACTGTGACAGCGATAATGACCTCGCCTTCGGCTCAGTTATTATTACTATCTTAATCAATACAGCTGTCCTGCGAGCAGTCCATATATCACGATAATGACCAGTTTTTTAAGAACTATAATGGAATTCCCTACCCCTCATTTTTGGTATATATCATCCACATTAAATTCGATCCAAAAAAAGTCACTAGAAAGGCATAACATGTATATACAAATAGTTGAAGTACATTCCATTGACCACGAAACTATAATTTCAAATCAGATTTTATGTTCATTGTGTTCTCTTTAAATGGGAATAAAATATCTTTAAACGTTTTATCGATTACCATCTTGCCT
Source organism: Mytilus edulis (assembly GCA_019925275.1). Lineage (NCBI taxonomy): Eukaryota > Metazoa > Mollusca > Bivalvia > Mytilida > Mytilidae > Mytilus > Mytilus edulis. Next base: position 53,749,632 of record CM034358.1, read on the forward strand.
GTTGTGATATAATAGATTCCAGAACGCAGACGGGATAACAAGCCTATTTATTAAATTGTTAAGAAGGACGCCGGTATGAAATAAGATGAGTAAAACGTGATTAATACCTAAGATTTGCATTATGTAAGTTGCTTGCATATACAAATAATCAAACGAAAAAGGACTTAAATTAAGTGTAGTTCTATAATATTGAAGATTCTTCTTCGTCTTCTAACATTTGAGGCATTTTGTCCAAGGATAAAGAACGCTGCAGCCATTTTAGATGGATTAATCAATTTTCGTATAAAAGCTACGATGGAGTTAAGCCTGGGTATAGCTGTAGTACGTTACGCTAGAACGTACGCATTATTTGCGATCATCTTAACTTAAGACGGATTTGTGAAACGGCTGTAAATCCTAAGATTTATTTACGATGGACTTACTATGACACGTAGACTTACGAAGGCTTTGTGAAATGGTGGCCAGGACACAGTCAATGTTGTTCATGTAAAGTTTGTTTTAACCAAAAACATACATTTTTCCTGGGTTTCTTTTCAAGCAATATAAAATAACACAGAAATTTTCATCAGTCAGGTCATTGTCAATGTTATAAAGGTCACGTTTTTTTATTTTTTTAATATTTTTTCTATATTATTTCATTAAATTATATTAAATGATCAAATTTTATTATATTTCAAAAATATAATTCCTGTAAGAAATAAAAAAAAAGTTATAAGCATTTTTATTTGGTCCTCTCATTTTCAGCATTTGTCAAGACACATTTAAGGTGGTACCTAACACTACAGGGAGATAACTCTGTAAAGTCATCTTAACGTTTTAATTACGTAGTGTTTTAAAAGGAATATTAAGCCTCTCAATGATCAAAATTGGTGTTTGTCAAACTGCTATATAACCAGTGTAATTTTTCTGCCAAAACGATTGGTTCAATTTTTTTTTATATATATATATATTATTGTTAAAAGGTCAAAGTAAAAACTTTGACAAAATTTTATGAAAATTAAACGAGCCAAATTAATTTTAGTGAAAGTGTTGGGTACCACCTTAATGAAGATTCAAAAAAGTTTTCAATACTTTTTCTTATATTTATATATTGAATGGTCTATTTAAAACAATTCAAATTTCAAATAAATCCTTTGAGAAATATAACAGTTATTCATGTTATTAGGGTTTTCGTTTTGGTTCAGAAGGGAGATAATTCGTATTGTAAGGAATATTACACAATGATCATTTTTTTAATTAATTTTCGAATGTTTCTAGGTAAATTACCTGTTTCTTTTATTTTTAGATTTTTGACTCAAACAATACTGAAATTCATTGTTTATCTTTTTTCTTTTTAAAAAGATTTAGCAGCACTTCACCAAATATTGTATTTTTTTTTTAAATCCCAACTGTCTCTGCTGTTACCATGGTAACCAACCAATATACATATTTTTTTTTTCATTATTTTTCTGACTAGTCTAATAGGATCTACGTATCAGCCAGTTTCCACAAAGATCGGTGACTATGTGTGCCGAAAAGTTTTAAGTGGTTACAGAGAATGAGTATTAGATATTAATATAAATGATCATTGCATAGATAAAGGAATTGTCACTTTTCTGCAAATAATCGTTCAAGAAAAAGGGCAAATTTCGATGGCTTACCCTCCCTTATCCTCCAATCTTCATAATAGCATGCATATACTTAGTTATCATATCGATACAAATGACCATAAGGGGCTTTTGGAATACTTTCTTGTCTTAAATGTTTAAGAGAACTCCAATTGCAAGTTTGATATTTACATGTATTGTAAAAACATACCAATAAACTGCTAAAATCAGTAAGCCCCTCCATCGGTCTTTTTATTTTCATATTATTTAAAAAATATGGTAGATTACGTAAAGTATATATAATATGCAGATCTCATCAAAAGTATTTCCCAAAAATATGCCATCTTCGATATGGAGGGCTTAAGGTGTTCGGTGCTACAATTCATATCTCTATATTTAATATATGTCTTCATATTATTTTGAAGAATGCGCGATTAGCGGAGTCTAGCCATAGTGTGTACCAAATACGCCAATCTAATTAAAAACCGATCTCTCATCGCTTCTGTTTCTGATATGTCGCGTGGGAGATCTAACGAAACCCGCTTTGAGGTCACATGTGAGTGACCTCGTAGGTGTGTCTTTTTCGACCAATGAAATTGAGTCTTCCACGATCTTCGAAGTTTAACGTAAGGCAAAGGGATGTAACTTATTTTATTTACGACGAAATCGTCAGTCATAATAATTCATAAACTTTTTTGATTGGCTTATTAATAGGTCGTCAACTCATTTGCATATCTTTATAAATTCATGACTTTTAGTTCACTCACATGTGACCTCAAAGCGGGTTTCGTTAGATCTCCCACGCGACATATCAGAAACAGGAGCGATGAGAGATCGGTTTTTAATTAGATTGCAAATACGCTAACTTGTTTTGCCTTTCTATATTTTTCTATTGTTAATTTCAAATCTTACTAGAGTGGCCGTTTGCATTTTTTTTTAATTTATCATCCTTTAAATAATAACGAGAAAAGTAATGTGAAATATACAAGTAAATTTACGTCAAAAAGACAACAACTCGACCGAAGAGCAGATTGCAGCCGATGACCATCAATTGGTCATCATGTAACGAGAAAATGCGGACTTGGGACGGACGCAGAAATGCGACGAGGTTAAACATGTTTTGTAATATTTCAATCCTCCTCCTACATGTATACCTTTAGCCAATGAAAAATAAATAAACACAAAGCAATACGCACAGTAACCCTCAGTTTTAAAGAAGTCAGAGACCGATGTCAGAATAGTAAACAAAAAGAAAGTTAGCAAAATGACAATGAAACATTCATGAGCGTAGAACTACTAGCTGTTATTGACATGCCAAATTCAGAAATCAGTTAAAGTGATTGAATGATTATATCTTCGTCATAGGAATATCAAACACAATCCCTACCGTTAGAGGTTGAGTATAAAACCATCATAAATTACATGAGAAGAATATAATGTATATTTTTTGTTATATTCTATTTTTGCCATTCTTGAATTGATCAAATTTCTATTTTTACTCATTTTCACTTTTACCATGACTACAATCATGATTTAATGTTATTGCAAGATTTATTACAATCTTTCAAGAAAAAATTTAACATCGATCCTACTGGTAGCAGCTGTTTGGATATAGGATATCAAATAACGAATGACTTCACACACATCGATAATGTTGATTATAAATAAAAATATATATTTTCTGTTTGTAAGAGACATATTTGAAGTCAATTTTCGATATTTATTACACACCGTGTCCAATAGTTTTTCATGAGGTTGGTTTGTTTATATCATAATAACGATTTACAATAAATCATGATATTATCTGCTAACTAAAAGTCAATAATATGTTATAATATATGTTTTTTTTTAGATTTCTTTCAAATTGTCTAGTATTGTGGGAGTACTTTGTTTCATTATTTAAAGGATATTTATACCGGTTTATATATATTATTACATGTCAGGCTTCCGCGGTAATCGTTTGAGAAGATGTACTACGACAGACAAAAAATATTGTTAAAGAGATAACTCAAGTGTCAGAACAAAACCCTTGCCAAAACAGTGTTGAGGTTTACACACATAGAGTTGTTGTAAGAAACATTACAAGGATATACTCTCATGGGGACGAACATCACGAATGTTTTGAAATGATTATCTTAGTCCGAACAATATTTGTGAATTTTCTAAAGCAGAACTGTTATATTAAACTAAATAATAACTTAAGGAAAAAAATCCACAAACATCCAAGGTGTATGTGGCACGTTTATTTTCTCAGCAAAAAAAGCGTACACTATCTTTTCATTCAAATTGTGGAATGTTTTCATTACATTTGAAATAAATAGTTAAACTATGTTTATTTTACAGATGATGCAGATATGATTCACATTCAGTGTTTGGTTTGGTTTATTTCCGAAATGTTGTTGCGTTCAGTGCAATCATCGTTTCCGTATGGTAGGTACTTTATTATACAAATGTATGGTTATCATATTATTCGTAGTTTCGTGATTTTCGTTTGCATTTTCTGTTTAAAAAAAAAACTCAAGTTAATTTTATTCATGATAAATGTATCAGTGATATGAAATAGGACCAATAATAACCTATATCAATCAATAAGTCAAAAAATCAACAAAACTGTAAATAGTGCTTGATAAGGAATAAATAATTTGAATAAAATTGTGATAAAATAAATATAGATATGCCTAGTTCTAAAATAACATTTAACTGTTATAGGGATATAAGAGTCAGAAAAAGTTATCATGTGGAGCAATCGGAATCAGCTATTGGGTAAAAATATCCAAATCTATTCTGTCGTAAAACTGTTTTAATCAGCAATATAATAGTAATATCAGGGTCGAGTGTTGGGTCAAATTTTCAAATTGGATCTACAATGTAGCTGTCATAAACTGATTAAGTGTAGATCAGTTCAAAATGACACAAGTTGGGACATTTTTATGAACGTAATTTTGGAACAAGCAGCAGTAAGCTTGACTATTCTTGTAACACCAAAAGTAGTCTTGGATGAGGGTTTTAGGTTTGTTATTTCCCAATGTCAATATAAAACTAACAATCAATTGTATTTTGATTAGCTCACTTAAACCTGGCCTATATGTCTAGGTAAGTAAAAACATTTCATTGCATCCGTCATCGTGGTCGTCAAGTTTTTTTCAAACATTTCTGAAAAAAGGACGAAAGATATCCAAATGAATATTAAAACTCATAAGGCGCTAATAACCGACAATGCCACACAAAAGACAAAAAAGTTAGAAACCACAACCACGGTGATAACATTGATTCGGTAGGTTACATTTGAGTAAACGTGAACGAGATTTAGATTACTCATTTTTTACCAATCAATATAATTTATTAAGTTCAAAGAATCTTTTGATCATATTAATTCATTACAAGTCATTTATGTTAAAAACAATCAATCAAGACAAGCCAGGTGTTTACCCAAAAGGAAAACAATCTGCAAAATTAAAAAGGTTTACCACAAACACGTCAAATAACCAGTGTAATTTGTCAATATAATGATTTTTAAAGATAGATTTGATAGCCTTTCCTTATATAAATTACGGAGAAGACGAGGGAGCGGATGTGGTGGGAGGGAGTATGTAGGTTTTTGTATCGCAAGCAATGATTTAATTCTTGAAAGAATGAATAAACAAAAAAGGGGCGAAAGATACCAGAGAGATGTTCGAACTTAAAGATAGAAAATATACTGACAACGCAATGGTAAATTTAAAAGAAGAGGTAACTAATGTTCATTTATTTTGTAGTAACGTGGGAAGCTGAAACCAAAATTATACGTCTTGGTGAAACAGTTGTACTCACATGTACAGTACACGAAGTAGATTCAATTAATCTTAGAGAGACAAGGCAGTGGTCTAGAGAATCCAAACTGGTTTGCTACAACGGCCAACCCACTGATCCGTTGAAGTATATGGAGTTCCTTCAGAGAAACAAATTCAAGCTTATTATCTACAATGTCACAGAAGCGGATTTGAATTGTGATTACCAGTGTTTGTATTCTTTTGAAACATTTTCACAAATTCTAGAGATAACTACAAAAAATTTCGAATGTGAGTAAAATTGTGTCAGAATATCATATACTTATATGCTGTTAACATTTTTTTAATCGAGCATCACTAATGAGTCTTCAGTAGACGAAAGCCATGTCTCGTGTATGAATTGGTTAGCGTTGGTTCTGTGGATATTTGGTTTATGTTTCCTCATATATAATGTTCTTATACTTTTCCAAAGTGAGGAGTTTGCTATGCTCTTTTTAAAAAAAAATAATAAAAGGAGAGATCACCGTGCTATATTTCTAGCTACAAGTCGTGCAAAATTGCACACAAATGTATAGAATGATCATGAAAATCTATTTTTTTGTGATATAAAAAGACATCTATGATATTGATTTTGAATTAAAATATCAGCAGATAGGTTTGAAAACATACTGGGAGAATAAAAAGACAAATATCTGTGTCAACAAACGTTTCAAAATTTCACTGTCATTTCAGTACAAAAAAAAATTAAAAGAGATACCTCCCCTTAAATGACCACATTGAAAATTTAAATCCCAAAAACAAATTTTGGGCAGTTGTTTAAACATTCTGCCTATTTTTGTACATTTATTTTACAAAACCAAGAGAATCAGGTGCACCATGGAAAACCATATTCATTATTATCTTCCATTTCCGCAAGGTCGAGATGTTGGGTCTGACGATTTGAACATTTAAGCAAGTATCTATGACCCAGATATTTCAGATTTTTGACGTGATTTCTCAAATATGACCTTTATTTGAAATGTTTTAAAGTATCATTTTGCCAAGTTTCTATCATTATTTAAATTGTATGTTCATATTCATGTTGATGAATGTATTCAAAATCCCAGTCAAATCTTCGAATGTATCGTTTCAACTTTGAGATGATGTTTTCTACATGCTGTAATATCGTTGAAATAAAAACTGGAGAAAAAAAAACCAATATATATACAGCGATATAAAGATATAAGTAGGCTTGAACAATATGTATTCAACTGTTGAAATATGTAAGAAGTTAAATCATACAAACTTATATTTCAGACCCACCGATTTACACCACCAACAACACAGATCTTGAATGCAAGTATACAAGAAGCAATAGCACGTTAAGCATACAACTGCACATGGAAAAGGTGTTTCCTCTTCCCAACTGCACACTTATATTTGAGGTAAAATGACTTGATTGCACTTTGATATCAACATTATTGAAATAAATGCATAATGCTAACGTAACGGCCTTTGTATGTTTATGGTTTCGGGTATGTGCTTTTGTGAGAAATAAGGTACTAAATTTGGTAAGACATATACCAAATTTATTCAAACTAGAAAGAAAAATTGAATTGGTTTAATGTACTTCAATGTCTGAGTTCTACTCTAAATCAAGTGTGCGTTAAAGTTTTTGTAACAAACGTACACTGGAAGGTTATTGCGATTTACTGAACTAAAGGAACAAAATAATACAACAAATTAATCTACAACAGTAAAGAGAACGCATGACCAATATAAAACAAAACATCAATTGGCTCTTTGAACTCACTAGTTAGTCAGATGCTCAATGTTCTCTGTTTTGTTGTCTTTTTTCAATTTTGCAATCCAGTAAAATAAACCTAAAAAGTTAATCAGCTTAGAATAAAAAAAAAACACTGAATGAAATATTGTTGGTCAATAATACGTTATAGTTTCGTAACATGTCTAAGCAACTTGCATTCAGGATATATTTTAGTAGATATGAATCCATTGGTCCAAAAATTTTGATAATAAAAACACTACAAGAAACTGATTTCTGTGTAGAACCAATTATATATGATCGACAATATAATTCTTCACATTTTATTTTATCGGTGTGTATACTGATGATAATAAGTTTCAAACACACACACACACACACACACATATATTTGACATGTGCTAGACAACCAAACAGGCTTTTGCTACTTTATTTTACTGTTTAACAGTGAGCCAAAGTTCCAATTGAATCCTGTTGGAAATAATTGGCTACAACGCAAAGTCTTTTTTAACAAATAATATGACAGATATTTTGTATCTCACAATAACATAAAACGCTATTGTTAATATCCCTGTGTAAATACAGGTCATATGATGGTGTTTTAAGGTCTGATTGCATCCTTTAATTGATAACATAGTGTTTATAATAAATTATCGAAAATCAAAACAAAAAATTTGCAATTAGACAACTCTCCACTAGTAACCAAAGACATAGAAGACTATTGGGAAATTACCACTGTAACACAAAGTTGAGACAATGACTACTCACAGTTCCTCTCTTTACTCATGCGTTATTTCATATAAGAGACAGAAAATTTTAGCTAGAATAATCCAGACATCCTGTATTTGCAGGCTTTGCACCTTCCATTTACAGAAAGAACATACATGCAGAATGGGTTATATTTTGAGGTGTATCTAATCCATCATTCGATCATTGTATTCAATGAAAGTACACAACTGAATGTTACTTGTCAGCTGTTCCGAGAATATTTCATAGGAACCCTAAATATAAATATTGACGAAGGTAACTATCTTTCCACAATGTATGTAGCATTCTTGTTCGTTATTCCTGGGAGAAACGTTGATTTAGAACGTTTCAAAAAGTCATATTTCAACGTTTCAAAAATAACCTCAATGAAACACAACAAAACATTCTAAAAACACACAAGTTGTATGTACCACAAACGTTACGAACATTCAACGAAACATTTATGATGAATGTAACTGAATGGCAACAGTCCCACTATGTTTCTATAAGTTAAACATGGTCTCCTTAGTTAATAGAAACATGCTGTCGAACCTAGGTCTGTCAAAAGAAAAATAAGATTGATATTTCCTGCATAACTGTTTTAGGAGATAGATATATCCTATTTCACTAGACTTTATTTTGTAACGACCAAATTGGGGATAGTAGAGTTACAATTGTCTTTTTGAATTTGTCGAAATTTATTTATTTGCTACTATGAGACACAGTGTATTAACTAACTTATTGACTTCATTGTTGGTATTTATTACATCAATTATTAAGAATATATATATTTTGAAACCATGTACAATGTGTGCTTTATCTATTTTGGTTGATGACCCTTGTACAACATAAACATATATTAGGAGCTTTTTCTTATACTTGCTGTGGTAAATTCCTTATGATAATCCTTTATAATTAGCTCGCAATGAAAGTTCTGATAAAATGGAAAAAGATAATTCATGTGAAATCAAATTAATAGGACGATACTTTATAGGTTGTGCTTTTTAAATAAAGATGTTTCTCAAACCAAGCCTCTTTTGGGGAGATTTATAGTATTCATATATATAATTTGATTTGTTGACATTATTATGCCCAGATCTGATTTCTATGTTTTATCTCATAGAGACATAACTTGGACTGTTACCAGTATAAAAACATACTATAGCGGTGAAAATTGAATTCTGAAGTAATCAAAAAGTAAGGAGTAAACCATAATCCTAGTATAAGTTTAAACTCTAACAAGTTCAGGGCATAAAATTGTCGAAAATATGCCGCACAGCCCTATGTTTTGACTTTTGAATAAAATAGTTTATACTTATTGACTGGGTATGAGTGGAGTAGTAAGTTTGTTGTCTCAATGAGCAACTATTGTCCTAAGGCGTAGCCGAGGGCAAAACTTGTATCCGGGGGACAATAAACTTACTATTCCACGAATATCCAGTCAGTAAGTGTTATCATTATATCGAAAAAGACAACAGACAATAAATAGCGGTGATAAATCAACTATCTTAATATTAAAAAAGAGGAAACCAAACCATAACGTTTTCTTCATAGATATGTTCAAATGCTAACGTTACGTCTGGCACTGACGTCGACCCTATACTAGATACAATAGGTAAAACACAACTTCGTTACTCCCGCGTTATTTTCAAACTTCGAATTCTCCAATAACGTAGCTGCATTTAAAATTCTGCGAAATATAATGACGCTTGCGGTCAAATAGTTTCAACCAGGTCTTATAGTTGGAAATTTTTTACCCGTCCAATAGTTCAAAGCTTGTAATTTGCAAAATAGTTAAAATAGTGTGTACTAATTTTATATAGTAAATGATAACTGAGGTATACTAAAAGTGCATTTCAAATTTCAATTCCACGATATAACTTTTGCTAAACTTCATAGAAAAAATGTGTCACAGTTTAAGTTGCGTGTCTATGTTTACAGAAATGCAACCTATAATAGTCATTACACAACATATCACAACACAACATCTTAGTTTAACCTCTTATGTTTTCAATTTAGATATGTTTTCATCATTTTTTTTCCTGTTGTCGTTAATTTTTTTCCATTTTAGAAGACGAAGATACGATGCATTCAGATGAACATTCAATGATAAATTATACCATTGTTCTTATTATCTTGGCAATATGTATAGGAACAATAGCAATAACAGCGTTTTACATAGTAAGAAGAAAGATACTGAGAAGTAACATGAATAATGCAGGTGAATAATAGTAATTACCTACTTTACGTAAAACAAGTTAAAGCAGTGTTTAATTGAAAGTTTACATTTAAACTTTGCTTGTATTCATTTTTAAGATAGGTCTGGATTTCTCTACCGTTTTCTACATAAAAAAATGTCTGATTCCAAGTCAGGATTATGACAGTTGTTATCCATGCGTTTCATGTATCTTAACTTTTGATAATGCCATTTGATAAGTGAGTTTCCTTGTTGAATTTTCTTTTGAGTTTTTTTGTGATTTTGCTTTTTGTCAAATGATAAGTCTGCTATCCTTGGTGAGCTTTTACTTGCTTTTAAATGCATTCATGTAAAAATGATCATCGATTTATAACCATATCAGATTTGAACAAATCGAATTATTTCAAGTTTTAACAACAAACGGTACGTCCACTGGCGGATCCAGAAATTTTCATAAGTGACTTTATGGGAATCAGTGAAGCATGCCCGGAGCGGGCCCCCCTCTTAGGCAGTCAGTGGGCCCGCTTCAGTCATGCTTCACTGATTCCCATAAAGTCAACCATTTTTTTCACAAAAGAGCCCCGGACCCCCTGAGCTCCGCCCCCTCCCCTTAGTCCGCCTCTGACACTCGTTCCATTTGGTTTAATAGTTTTATAAGTTTCGAGGCGTTAATTTAGATGGAGATAAGCTAGTCCTGTCATTAACTGTTATCGTACCAAATTCTTTGCATAATTTCTATGTTATCAATTGTGATAAGATAATTGATTCTTCTAATATATAAGATTATATTTTTGTAATGGATTGGAGATGGGCGTCGATAAACAATGATATTTAAAAAAACAATTTCTGTGCAAATGTCTTCTTGTTTGAAGAGGATTGTTTTGCACTTGCTTAAGGTAGCTTCCGACACTAAGGGAGATAACAGCGTTTTACTGATGTAAAACTGGTTCCCTGTTTTAATCTTCGGATATATCGCCTATATATCTGAGTCAAGGTAACAGTTCTGTTGTCGTCTGGTGATAATGTGTGTAAACAACTTACAGCTGATCGGACGGAAGTGATAAAAGTTTATCAAACAGGATAGATTCATGCGTTCTTTTATAATGAAAAATATGAATAGCTTCAGCCTGAAAGTTTACACAGTCTTAAATGATTCTCAATTTATAAGATCTCTGTGATTTGGAGAAATTCAGCGTCCGATCACAGTGACCTTTCGTTTGAGGAAATTAATCAACCTGGAAAGAAGGTCGACGGCTAGCTCTGGCTCACCAACTAGCAGAATCTGTTCGTTAAGATGTATAACTGTCCCCTGCGGATGCTGTCTGCGAACGGAAATACGACCTTGGACCAGGAGCTGGAGGCTGTGGAGCATTTTGTCCATACCAAATCGTAGTAGCTGCAGTACATGTAACCTGCATATCATCAGGTCATGCACATGTAACAGCGTAGAAACCAGGAAAAGAAATGGAACTGGTGGATTTGTTATCAATTCTAAAACTGCAAATGGTAAGAGATTTAAATTTTCTCTTTTAGAATCTCTTTACACATTTTACTGGGTGGAGAACGTGTAAGGTTTCATGTCTTGTATTAATGAACCTGCGCCACACCTCACTTTTTCTTTCTTCAATTCCCCTCTATTATGGTCTGGGGTTTATGTGGTTTGAGGGTAAAAAGCATTATTTTTAGGGGAAGTGCTGCCCAAATTTTTTATGAAGCTGGACTTTTGTCATTTTTCTTGAATTTTACCGCTGAAAGTTATTTATTATTTTTGCAATGAACAGAAAGACATCTATGCATAAGGGGCTTATTAGTTTTGGATCCAAAAGGAGAGGATTATTTGGTAGCAATTTATCATCAATGAAATTAAAATTGAAAAAAGAAAACAAGTACAGTCACAATCATGACAATGATTCATTCACAGAAATAAAGTTTTACAAACTCAAATATTAGTTGTCTTTATTTTATAATCAGAATTTTCATATTAATTCATCTATTGCATGTGATCATAGACCAAACTTGTGGTCTGATGCCTTGCAGATTTAGTCATTTAAAACACACCTAGAATGATTTGCAGAATGCAGGATAATGCATGAAGGCACTAAAAAAAATGAGGATGGGGCACCCACCCTTTTATCCCTCACTCCACATTATAAGAAATTTATATGAGTCTGTGATCTATAAGAATAAAGGCAAACACGAATTTACAATCATATTATGTAAATATAAATTAAACAAACAATTGCATATATTCCAAATAGAATTATGAACTCAATTATTTAATTAACCAATATGCAGACTGAAATTTCATATCATATTTTTCAGGAATGATACATGCAGGAATTGGTGCCACACATTTTACCAATTTCCTTAATGGTTTTAATGTACTTTCTGTGAATTCATCAACCATATATAAATAAAAAGGAGAATGAAACTGGAAAGAAAATATTTGCAGTTGCAAAAGAATCCTGTAAATTAATTCAGGAGAAGAAATAGTTTTAAACATGGTTATTACAATGAGTAGTTGGAAGGTAATTAAATCTTTATATATGTATTTTTTTGATAATTTTATAAAGTAGATATAAAGTATAATGAGGACCATAATTATATTCATATTTGCCCTAGCAGCCATAAAATTTAATTAACAGATCTTGGTAATAACTTTTCAAGTTAAGGGTCAAGTTTTCAAATTAATTTTGTGGTAAAGCAGTGTTATATATACTTAAAGAACTTCAGGTATAGATCATGACAGAATTTGTTTCAACAAAAGTATTGAACTAGAATTATTTACATTTGTATTTATTAAATGAAATCTATATTTATGGATAATTTCAACAAATTTAATGAAACTAAATTAGTTTTGAAAGCCTTAGATTATTATTACAAATTTAATTGTTAACAGTCAAAGTTTCCATCAGCTCTTGTCAGATCATGCAAACTGATGTACACAGATGACTCTCGGAGTCTCAGTTAGTAACTCAGCTTCCGGGCAAAAGAAGGTCACAGTGATCTTTATTTTACACTTTTGATTGTACTTTATTTTATTATTTAAATATAAAGTATATTATCATGACTGCCACTGGTTCCTATGTGCCATAATAAAGATACCTTTGTGATGTAGTACTTATGTTTATCACAAACCTGGTCACTTGGTGAATATATAACTTTATACCAAAAAGAACAGTTTAACGGTATTGATTGAAGGTAAATGGTCAAGGTCACATCTATAATATATCGTCACTTATCTTTCATTCCAAATTGTCATTATACATTAAAAAAAAACACATCATATGCAGAAAAAATATACAATTGCATATCCATCAGGTGACCTTATTATTTTCAATCACTTCAAAAATCTGGCTATATATCACATTATGATGTTAAACGCTAAATAAGTGTCTTTGTTAGTCAGGTATATAATCTTTTATAACTGATGTTTTAATGCATGATTAGATTAATTTTGCACTATAATATTATATTTTACAACTTTTCATTAATGATGAACAAATTAAACTTTCAGGTAAATGCAGCATCAGAACGTTTCCCAGGAAAATTTACGCTGACAGTTTGGGAAAGTGAAGAAGAAATTGGAGAGGCAAGAAGTTAACCCGAAAACACAGAATTTAAAAGAGAAAAATAGAAATAAAAAGAATAGATAGAGGCCCCACGTACATTGTAGTTCAAATGATAAAGAAGGAACAACATATGATATAGGAATTGAAGTAAACGCTTGCTTTAGTGCTTGTGACATGCAGCAAATTCCTCCTTATATTGTTTATAATATATGTGTGTATATATATATATATATATATATATAGATAACTTTTTAGATATTGATTTTCAAATAAGACGTCCTTCAAGAAAGAGTAACATCACTCTGGTAGCAGCTGTCAGTGGATCAAACCTATTCCAGGGATATAATATGTGAAGATGTGACACTTTAAATGAAGCGAGCAAAATAACTAGCATTTATTTTTCACCAATGCTACTAATAGAAATATGATATATCTGACTGGTAGCAACCTGTAATATTCAATAAGGAAGGATTAACAATTTTGAATGAGAACAAAGTGAACTCTAATTATGCTATGACTATCAATCATTATTTGACTGAATCAGAGGAGCAAACTATATACATATTTTAAAATATAACAGTCTATATGTTTGCTCAATCATTGAGGCATTGAAATAAAGAAACCTTTGAAAAAGTTATAATTTTATCATTTTTTGGATAAGAAACTATGACAACTGAAAATATATAATGTATTATCATTATGCTTCATCAAACTTTAATTATTAATATAGGACATGGTGGCAAAGTCTTGAAACTTTTTTAATCCATTCTTTACTTGCATAACTGTTGTCTATGAATCGATAATTGAAAAAAAAATAGGGAGATTTTCGCAAACTTATGACTTATCTTTTTTTCTATTGTTTACCACAGTAATGCTTATAAGCTACATTACAGTGTAACATATATACATTTATTTACATTTACATAGAAGCCATGTGTTGTAGTTCTGAAATAAGGGTATTTGATCTCTTTTTGTCTGTTAGGTAGTAACTCTTGTACATCAGAACAACGCAAAAACTTGAATTTTCCAACTTCTTGTCCTGTTGCCATGGTAACTATTGTTCGTAAAGACACAACAATGCTTTCATTTCATTGTCTTTTGAAAGTGTTTTATTCTGTGTAAGTTTAACAAAGGACATGACAACATGTGTCACCCTTTTTACACTGATTTTGAAAGATATATAAATAACAGCTGTTTATCACTGTGTCGTTAGGGGTCACAAAAACGTTTTTCAGTCAAAAAATAGTCTGGTCACCAATATTTTTTATTTTATTTTTTTTAAAGCTCAATTTTATGACTATCATGTGTCAAATTTAAAAAAAAATCATTGGACCATTTTTTGGGATTTTCAGAAAAATAGAAATTTTTAACAAAATCTGTGTTTTTTGTGTGCAGCAGTGTTAATGAAATTGGAGCCGAAATCAATGAATATGAATTAAACTGCCATTATTGTGTTTTATTTACATTTTTGATAATAATTTTGTAACAAATGAAAAACAAACCTTTCAAATTACTTTTAAAAGCTTGAAAAAAAATCCAGTTTTTTTTACATCAGGTATGTATTTATGCATACCCGTAATGTACCAACTTTGGTGGCCGTTACCATGGAAACGAGTCTGGTGACATACTTTTTTTAACTCAAATTTTTATAGAGGCCATTGCATAGTATATGTATGCAAATTTTAAGAAAAATTCAATGGGGGAAAACAATTGCTATATCTGTAGGGTGCCACCTTAAGTTGTCACTTTTGTGATATGTGTATTTAACTTAAATTTGTGTCTTCAACCCACGTTAGGATTATTGCTTTCCTTTGTAAAACGTACCACAATATAAGTTATTATTCTGCCAAGGTTTAAAGTAATCATTAGAATGATCAATGAACGCAAGTGATGATGATTCTATGATAAAAAAGAGTAAATTACCAATTGTTTTTTTTTCTCATTTTTTAAGACTTAATATATATATTAGTGTTTTAGTGTATTATATAGCACTAAAATCACAAGTTTTACACGTGCAGAAGGATGTGTCTTGACAACCGGACACCAGAAATTGTCCCAGTTTTTTTATCTGGTGAATTTTGTTCAGTCTTCAGCTTTTAACGTCTGTGCTTCGAGTTTCGTTTAAAAAGTATTTCTGCTAGTGTCTTTTCAACTTGTTTTATGCTGTTCCAAAATTCTCCCCACTGTCTTTGTCAATAAAGAAATGTATTTTACTCAATACAAAAGCTCTGAGCAGATACGAGGACCTTAAGTGTGGTTATGATGGTGACATTCACATATATTGTCTCCTGTTCAGAACTTGAGATAGAGTAAATTGTCTTCCTCGTATTAGCCAATAAAATTCGACTGTGAACTTCATTTTAACTTGAGTATAATAAAACAGTTTATCTCGTCGCCATCATCGACACGTTTCTGCAATAAAATTGATCTGCCGGTGGTAGATTAACGATAAACACCAGCTGGAAAGTCAGGGATTTCATTTCGGCAATGTAATTCATTGACTAGAAATTGAATGATGTTAATATATGGGTTTGATGTTCTATTTATTATAATCTTAGGTAGCACTCCACAGTTAGGTGTGTAGTTTCGCATTTTGGCCCCTGTGGATTTTTCAAATTTAAGAGCTAGTGTGTAATAAAATTCATTTTTGGATAGCTGAGTATTAAAATAGACTTCGTATTGGGTTTATATAGTCATCAAGATCATACAATGTATGTTATATAGGCTTTTTTCTGTATGACAGTCCGTATTTGTATGTCCATACCATAAATTGGTCCTGCAATTATTGTAATGTTTTTTTGTCGCACGAACTTAATCATTAGAAAGATTTATGAAAACAGTTTCTGAAAAGGTCTCACTCAAACATGTCAAAGGCATTGAAATTCTAATTTGATCCATTTTTTTGTGGAATATGTGACATGTTTACCCCCCTTTTTTTTAATATTTTATGGCAAATAATTGCAGAATGTTGCCATGGGTACACATAAAACTTTTTTGACTCACCCTTTTAACTTTTGAAAATCAAATCTATGGAAGATACAGATTACATACATATGCACATGTACAACACAAACAATTAGGTTAATGTATTAGAAATCCAGGAATATGAGATGATAAAACATTTTATGGCTCATTTTTAATTTTAAAAGAAA
Source organism: Mytilus edulis (assembly GCA_019925275.1). NCBI lineage: Eukaryota > Metazoa > Mollusca > Bivalvia > Mytilida > Mytilidae > Mytilus > Mytilus edulis. The sequence continues at coordinate 53,766,415 of CM034358.1, forward strand.
AGCAAAAGATATCAGAGAGAGATTCAAACACATGAGACGAAAACAAACACACAACACAATAGCTGAAAAATAATTAAAAAAACTAACAATAGTACATTAAACATAACAGACAAAACTTAATACTGAGCAAGACTAACCCTTCCAAAAAAGGGAGTGAACTCAAGTGTTTTTGGTACTTACTAGTAAACACCCGGTAATAAGTCTTATTATGTAGGTCACACTAGAGAAAAGAGGACAATACTTTAGTTTCGACATTGGAAAGATATCCGTTATCATCCATAAAATGGACATTCTTTCACGGTCAAGCAACTCGTAGTGGCATCCATAAAACTTACGATTGAATGGTTTCAATTTGGAACTCTCGGTTGAATAGCTTCCTTGTGAGCAGCAACCCTCGTTCACAGAAATAATTATAGAAATATCTTCTCAACTAGGACACATGTACTCCATTTGCAGGTGCTACTTAAACGTTGCCACATGGAAATAAAAAAAATATAATTGGGAAGCTAATATCATCTCTCATGTCATAAATATTTGATTTGAAACTAACTTTATTGTGAATTTCTAGATTGAAGTCAAGATATGACGCAGACTTAACGGTATCAGTTAAATACTTTATCTCAAGTCCGATGGGATAGATGCATTCTATACACACACCAAATTTTATGCAGAACAAACACTTAACTCCGATTATTCAATTAAAAAACAAACAAACGAAACGGTGTAAACACATAACAGAGATTTTGAAACAGAGAAACTGAAATCATATTCATTCATCGCGTCAATATAAATATGTGAGACAATTTAATATTACAAAAATGTTTAAAAGGTAGTTAAATTTATATGTAGAATAAAAATAGTAGAATACAATCGTATTGATTATCACAGTATTCAAAATTGTAATGTTACCTGTAGATATCCGTGTCTTTGATACAGGTATATTTGCTCTATTCGTACCAATAGTGTTTTATATTATTTTATATATACATTTTCTTTTACACACTACACTAATTATACATTCCCATTGACAACGTTATTTCAATGCGGTTTCGGATAAAATTGAGGAAACACAATCGTCGTTGAAATATTTTAAGAAAAAATACCAAAAGGAAGAAAACTAAAATCGAAATTTTCAATACTATATCGTTTATTAATATTTAAACTGCTTGTTACAATTGAGTCGTTGTGCGTTGTATTAGATATTCCATTTCTATGTCATTGGTAAAATTAGACATAAATTCTTCCGAATCTTTGCAGAAAACATATTTATTTGGCTGTATATGAGTTTTCATGCTGTGAAACGCACATTAGGGTGCCATATTTTACCCCCCCCCACCTGTAACAAAATATCAGGAAAACAATTGTCAAATTGAATATTTCGTCCCCTCTAGGTGAATTAAATTTTTAAAAAACATGAAAAAAGCGTAAATCTACATACCTGTAAAAAGTTGTGTGCTAACATAAAGCGCAGAACTTTTTGCTTTTTTAAGCTTTTCTATTTAGAATACATGGGTTTTTTTCTTTCTTTTAGATGAAATCAATATTACCACTTTAGTACCAATGGCGACTTTGATTGATGAATCAAAGGATCAAGACGAGAATGACCGATTCATGGAAAGCCCAAATGAGAGGTAACTAAATGTAATTTAATTTCACTGGCATGAATTAATGCAAAGATACATAATATTGAAAACTAAAAAACTGTAATGACTTGAAAAGTAAACATCCAGCCCTTATTTGAGTGCATGAAAATAAAATGAATAAATAATATGTGTAATAGTATAACGGTAAATCTTACCTGAATTTAATAATTATAGTTCCAGACTCAGAGTCTTTTTTTAAGAATTATCTTAGCTGGTATTTTTTTTTTTATATATATGCATCAATTGATAAGAGACGAATTATGTTTCTGCGTAATACAGCACTTGCAAACTAAGCTGTTACTATATTGACGATCAGTTCGCATGCATATCAGTCAAGATCGCGTCAAACTGACGTCACCAAACCAACAACCATACAAATATGAATCAAGTGACTGATCAGCCAGTCAGACGAAATGAACTTAATTAGATTGTGTTGACCTCTAATGAATAACAGAATATTTGATTCGTGTCATTTAATAAATAGGGTATCGAAGAAAGTACAACTTGTTAAAATACAGAAACCTGACTATTAATTATTCTACATAGTTTTCACCACTGTACAATCTAGTTTTTATTCTTTATATATCATTTACATATTAAAAAAATTCGAACTTTAATAATTATAATAATAATAATAATAACGAAAATTTATAGAGCGCCCTATATAAAAAAATAAATACTCTAAGAACTACAATTCAAATATAATTAAAACGTGATCATCGTGATCGGTTAAAAAATTAACTTACAACAGTCATTGGACAAAAGTGAGGTTTCACTCAGAACATGTCTTATAATTTCAACTTAAATTGATATTTTTCAAAGACAAATTTGAGTTGGAACGCACTTTTCTCAAACGACTGTGTACATGGAAAAATGCTTAAAAACATGCTGACTAAACTAATAGTATATTTTTCTCTCTAATATTCTAAATTTGTTATGGTACACAACGCATCCTGTTTTTCAAAAGTACTTATATTCAACGACAGTAAATACTTTTTAATTCGAATAGCAAAATAAATTTAAGTCGTTCAAAAGTACAACATTATATTTAAGCATCTCACTCTTATATTTTTTGCATACTTTTATGAATAATAAATGATCCTGCGATACAAAAACTAATTTCAAATTATTTCCATGAAAATGAAGAATGTGTTGCAATCAACATGATCAACACATGTTTCAGTATTTGTTTCCAACCATATATACACTTTTTGTTATAAAAGATTAATCATCAGTTGGCATTAACATCACTAGTTGCAAATGCTGTATTTATCACAATTAAAAAAATATTGCACATCTTTTAAAAACAGACAAAGATTTCAGTATTTTTACTCTTATACTATAGCTATTTACATTTTATTAAAAACAACTCATTCAAAGGCACTAAAATTTCTTAACTAAAATAAAGGTGCTTGATAAAAGGATGATATATATGGATACTGTAATATTTTGTATATTTTCCCTGATATTCAATGTATTTTATGCCTCTCATTTTGCGACCAATTCTGCCATTCAAATGAATACATAATGTCATTTACAACATTATAAACATGTTTAATAATTCTTTATCTTATTTAGTCCAGTATATTTATAAATAACCTATAGCTGAGAGGGTGATAAAGAAATTTTTACTCCGAGAAAAATTGTCAACAGCAATGTTTTATTTAATTCATTATACTGAATGTCCTACCATTATAGTATTTTACAGATTAATTTTATTTTGAAAGTATTTTCTATGACGTCACATACATAACAACGTTAAGGGTATAATAAAAACCAACAAAAGTTAGGCAAACTGTTTTATTTTTTTTTTTATTTTGACAATGAAATATATCACCCTCTCAGCCATGTGATAGGGTAAATTAACACCCTCGTATCAAAATATGGCATTGTTACGTGAAGTATAATAAATTGCAAATACCATCGCATTGTATTAAGAAGTAGACGAAAACTGGTCACTTTCAAACAAAAGAAGATAATTTTAAGTGAAATTTTGTTGAATTCATAACATTTTACAAAAACAACCAACATATCAAAATACATTAGTACAGTAATGTAAAATATACTGAAGGAGAGTACTAAAGAACATGAAAAATATGTATAGGTCGTGTTTTTGTCTGATATGCAAAGAAAATGTTTAGACCTACACTGACTTTTCTCTGAAACCCATTGTCATTTGATAATTATAAACACATCCTCAGGTACATAAAGTACGTATATCAAATTACTGCTCGTTAATTCAATGTACAAAACAAAATACTTACACGTTTAATCAACAGAATTAAACGTTGAAAGACTAAACATTTAATGTTTATATTTAATCGTTTTAGTAAAAAAAATTCAGTTGCACATTAAAACATACATGAAGAAGGCCTGAGCCAAACGAGCTTCGTTCAACGTTTTATTCACATCCCAAAAACATTAAAGGAAGTTGCGTTTAGTCAATACACACATTTCGCGTCTACTAGCATGTACTTTATTCTATTAACAGTATTTAAAAAATAATATTGAGATGGTTTCCCCTTGAATTAAATGTTTTAGTGATTTTCCTGTCAATTCGGATTCAAACATTAGTATTATCATCTCGTGAACGGTTTTTATTCATTTGGTTATGTCACCAAGTTCGGTCTTCTCTTGCTTTATACGTCACATACACAAAAATAAAAATTTGTTGTTAACATGCTAACCTAACCTGGTTGTATAAAGATCTTGAAATTTTTTGTTATGATTTGTTGGTTGATTGATTGGTGTTTTACGCCAATCTCGGCACTATTGTTCAATTAAGTGACGATCAGTTTTTATTGATGAATAAAGCTGGAGTGTCTTATATTCACCTTTTCTACTTATAATGATTTTTTTTAAATTCTTAGGTAAGTTATTATACTTTTTATCAATTGTTAAACGCACCCTTTGTCAGAATTACACCAACATGTATATTTTCTCCTATATTTTTCAGCAAAATAACACATCGAAAGAAGTCAATGGATTCTAAAGACTTTTGAACGTAGAACATGTAGAAGAAAACACATATATGCAGCATTGATCATTTCTGTATCTTTACACTAGCATTATCATGAGCGCAGGCACATTGTAGATTTGGTGTTGTTAAATTTTCAGAAAGATGCATATGTACAAAAAAATATGTACAAAAAATATGCATAAAAAATCATATCATATATACAATGAAATGAATTCACCTGCAAATATTTCTACATTTATCATTTTTTACAAAATAAGCAAACACACTAAACCATTCATTTTAAAACAGCACCTTGTGCTGTAAATTTAGTTTAGGAAGATACATAAGTGAAGTATCTCTTGACCTAAAAATGTATATTGTTTGAAACCTGACATGTCAGGGTTATACACATTTCAATCTTAATGCTTTTCTATTGTTTCGAAAAAAACTATTGTGTTCAATGTTTGCTTTTTTAACTATTTACGTTCACAATTTTAAAATATGTTACTTGCAATGCGTTTTAAAATACCAGTGCAATGACACGTTCTGTATTCAGATAACAGACAAATGACGGGGTTCTTTTTTTGTTTTTTTTTTTTTTTTTTTTACTCTTTCATAAGATAATATTGAGCAAATTTTGATAGTCATTTGTGACTTGTTAAATTAAATACCGAGCTTGTGTTCATTTTTTTTAATTTGCTATCAAATTCCATACGATATTTGTTAATCAAAGAGCGAACTGTCAAAAAGTGTTTAATTTATATATTAATTACTAGGTGGCACTACTAATTATGTTAAGCAACTGATGTCATTACTGTTATATTGTATCTTAAATTCTACAGGTGTATCTTACATTTAATTATAAATGTATAATCATGCATCAAAAACCTATGTGTTCTTTTAATAATGTATTTTACATTTTATAGATGCATCTAATAGCATATAGGTGTACAATCATTCCTATCAAATCTATGTTTTCTTTTTATACTGTATCTTATAATTCATAGGTGCACAATCATCATTGTCTCAAACCTATGTGTTCTTTTTTATATTGTATTTTATATTTTATAAATGCACAGTTATGATATATCTCAAAGCTATGTGTTCTTTTTTATATTGTATTTTATATTTTATAAATGCACAGTTATGATATATCTCAAAGCTATGTGTTCTTTTTTTACTGCATCTTAAATTTTATAAATGCACAATCGTCTGATATCTGAAACGTATGTGTTCTTGTTTGACTGTTTCTTACAGAGTATAGATACACAATTATCATATATCTCAATCCCATTGAGTTTTTATACTGTAGCCTACATTTTATAGATGCACAATCATCAAACATCTAAAATTACGTGTGTTCTTTTCCCACTGCTGAGTCTAAAATTTGAATCGGGACACATTGGATTAGACATATATTTGTTTTTCAATTACATTTTGGCAAAATATCACTGAATACATTACGCCTTCAATTTGAAAATTTAACAAAATTATACTTAATTATAATTTAAAGAATGGTGTTCAAATGATTCTTTGAAAAACACAAGGAAGGCAAACAATTTAAATTAAGTGAATACATTAAAAATTCAGAAAAGAATAATGATAATTTTTATAATACCATTCTCGTAAAAGATTTTGTGTTTATGAGAAGCTGAAAACCCGCCCCTCTAGTTGTTCAAATTAAATGAATTCTTATACAATTTGGTCGCTGGTGCTATTGAAAACATTTAGTACTCATTCATTTACTTAGTATTTAAATTTGTTTTACTTTGTTATCTTTAAAGAAACTGATACAGGATGTATTCGATGCAGTTTTTTTAATTTGGGGAAGCTGTCTTGGTGGATGGGGTCGGGATGGGGTTGGTTAAGAGATTAGTGATTTTTAGGATGGGACGTCATATAACTTAGATGTGTAAATGGTTTCTTTTTCTTCATGAGAGTAAGTGTTTAATTTACTTTAATATCATATACCTTGATTTTGTTTCTGGATTTATATGACATTAACTTTGTAGCGTAAATGTAAAAAATAATGTTACCAAACTATACAGATATCCATTTTTTTATAAACATTGCCTTTCAAGGGCGGCAATTGTGTTTTATGTCACCTGATCGACAAGCTCGTGTGATAGGTTGCTTTTCCTCAACCTTTTTTTTAATCATTATTCTTTCCACTTTTTTGTGGTTTTTTTGTCCGGAGTTTTCTCAGAACCAATGGAACCATTCTAAATGATTGTTCACTTTAATGATGAATTTTATCTTTAGAGTTGCAATGCAATATTGGAACTAAAAAGTGACTGCCGTTACCATAAAAATCGAAAAAGTGTGAAAAATAAAATTTGGGAATTGGTGAAATATTTGAGTATGCTTTAACTTAAAATCGTGCAATTTTATTAAATACAATGTAGTTTCCCACTGTATACAGATGATTTTTACAATCATTGAAACCATTGAAACTTCATAAAATATTTCAAAAGTTCTAAATGTTCAAAACTTGTTGAAAAGTCATAGTGATGTTGACTGGCATGTGTAGATGCGGCACTTGGCTTTTGAATATTAGGCTGCGGTTACCATGAAAACATTGCAAAGATGGTCTAACTGCTTCAAAACTCTTAAATTAGCATTTTCCTTTATAATGATAGGACAAATTGCTTGCAATGGCAAATCTAGTTATTTTTGTGTTGTTTTTTTCATCTTGAGGGGACGGTCAGGAATTTTTTGTAGGTGAGGTTCACTTAACCATGATAACATACTTGTGTAAATGTTCCTTTTTTACATCAGTGTATAGTGTAAAGTTTTGTTCTGGTTTGGTTTTTACTTAATAGTACAATATGCATGTTTAAAATGTTTTTACATACCAGTTATTAGAAGTGTACTTGTAGAAAATTGTATTAGTATTAACAATTTCATTGCACTTTTAACAAATCCCTTGTTTTTATATACACTGCTTTTTAGAGGCTACAATTTGTTCATTATGCATTAGTCAATAACCTTTTCGAGTACCGCTTCGCATTTTATAAGAAAAAATGTAGCTTTCACTGTGCACTTATCATGTTTCTTGCTGTTTCAATTATGTAGTATTGTCCTTGAATGAATTCATTCCCATTTCAACAATATAAGTTCATTTCATATTATCAAACGTTGCATTTGTACAAAACCACTGTAAATTCATTTTAGATTATTAAACTGTCCATTCAAACAACCACCCTGTTAATTCAGTTAAGGTTGTTACACTGCCAATGCATACACACACTGCAATTTTATTTCAAATTATTTCACTGCCAATTTATACATTTACATGACTTTTTAATTCAGTTCGGATTATCAAACTGCCAATTCTTACAAAAACATCTATAAATTAGGATCGGCTAATCACAGTGCCATTTAATAAAAACACACTGTTTAATGAGTTAAGAATATCATACTGTAATTCATACAACACAATAGTTTCAATTCTGATTATCACAATGCCAATTCATAATAACACACTATAAATTCATGACAGATTGTAACTCTGCCAACTTATACATTTGTTTTGTATATTTATATCAAACTCTCAATTCATACAGTCAAATTTTCAATTCAATTCAGATATTCATAATGTCAATTCGGGCAGCTCACTATCAATCTATTTCAGATTAATACACCGTCAATTTATACAAACCCACTGTAAATTCATCTCAAGTCGTAAGACTGTCATGATCGCATACATTTTAATTGTATATTTGATTCAGATCATCACACTATGAATTCATACAAACTCTAACAATTTTCAAATTCAAAGATTTACATTTTTAATTATGATCAAATTATCGTTCTGCATACAAACACACTGTGAATTCAGTAAAGATGACCATATTGCCAATTAATTGTTAATTGAGTGTCGACTATGACATGTATGACACTGCGAGTTCATTCAAAAACATTGATCAATCAGTTCAGGTTATCACACTGCCAATACATACACCCAACCTGTAAAATCAGTTAAGACTGTTACACTGCAAACGCATACATATACATTTCATATTCAGTTCAAATTATGAAACTGCCAGTTCATACAAATAAACTCATCATAGATACCAGGATAAAAATTTGCAATTTCACCAAACGCGCGTTTCTGTTACTTAAGATCCATCAGTTACACTCAAATCCAAAAAGTTAAAAAAGGCCAAATAAATTACGAAGTTGAAGAGCATCGAGGACCAAAATTTCAAAATGTTTTGCCACATACTGCTAAGGTAATCTATTTCTGAGGTAGAAAAGCCTGAGTATTTCAATAATTCAAAAATTTTGTTAAACAGTTATTTTTATAAATATGACAAACAAACTGTGAATTCTCTTGAGATTATCAAACACTGTCAGTTCATACAAACACACTGTAAATTAATTCCAGATTGTTACACTGCAAATCATATAACTACATTGTATATTTGATTCAGATCATAAATTTGCCAATCTATATAGACATTTCAATTCTGGTCAGATCAACACAATGCCAATTAATAACAATACATTGCTAATACAGTTTATGTGATCACACTGCAAATTCATACAAACCATACTGTGTGTTCAGTTTGAAATATCACATTACAAATAGTTTCATACTGAAACACTGTAAATTCATTTCAGATTATCACACTGTCAATTCACACATTTACATTGTAAGTTCAATTCAGATTATCACACTGTCAATTTTTACATTTACATTGTAAATTCAATTCAGATTATCACACTGTCAATTTTTACATTTACATTGTAAATTCAATTCAGATTATCACACTGTCAATTTTTACATTTACATTGTAAATTCAATTCAGATTATCACACTGTCAATTTTTACATTTACATTGTAAATTCAATTCAGATTATCACACTGTCAATTTTTACATTTACATTGTAAGTTCAATTCAGATTATCACACTGTCAATTTTTACATTTACATTGTAAGTTCAATTCAGATTATCACACTGTCAATTTTTACATTTACATTGTAAGTTCAATTCAGATTATCACACTGTCAATTTTTACATTAACATTGTAAGTTCAATTCAAATTATCACACTGTCAATTTTTACATTTACATTGTAAGTTCAATTCAGATTATCACACTGTCAATTTTTACATTTACATTGCAAATTCACTTTAGATTATCACACTGTCAATTTGATACATTTACATTGTGAATTCACTTTAGATTATCACACTGTCAATTTGATACATTTACATTGTAATCTCAATTCAGATTATCCCACTCTCAATTTATACATTTACATTGTAAACTCAATTCAGATTATCACACTGTCAATTTGATAATTTACATTGTGAATTCACTTTTGATTATCACACTGTCAATTTAAACATTTACATTTCGTATTGTTATTTTGATAGGTGATCAGATAATAAAATTCAATGAACTTTGATCTGATTTTGTATATACTGATCTATACTGTGTTGTACTTTAATACTAATGCAATTTTAATTAAAAATCGTGTTATTTTGACTTGTATTTATTTCCTTAAGTTTTAATATTTTTTTTAACGTTATGGTTTCAAGAAAGAATTAATTGAGGTGTTTGGAGTAGATATCACAGATATTTACTAGTACATATTTATATAGTTACCCAAAAACTTAAACATGACACTCAATGGTCACGTATACATTGTCGTTAACAAAATGCAAGTATTTTTAAAAATATCAATGCTCTCAATTAGTTTGAAATTTGTTTTCTTGGGTAATTATGTCAGAGGGGTTTCTTTTTTTACTCGGTGTTAATGCAATGGTTAAGATTACACCAAAGGATATCGTTAATACTTAAAATAAGATGAACACTAACTGATTGAAAGAATGCTAGTTGGAAAGGGTCTTATAGAACAATGTACAATTATCTTGTTTTTTTGGACTATAGAGATTTAATATATAGACATGTTTAACAGATATTTATAGTCTATTGTGTGACATAATCAGACCTTACCTAAAGAGACTTTTAGATCAATGTTTTTCTATATCATGTATTTGGGTTGTTGTTGGTTGTTTTTTTTTTTTTGAGGTTTTTTTTACCATAATATTCATAATTATTGTGAAAGATCCAGTTTTATATTTTGCATATTTTACCTGAGGTTTGAATTAAAACTGCTCCTTCTTGGTATACATTTGTATATTTATCTGGTATACCATTGGAAACTCTACATATATATAAGCCGTCATTTTCATGAGGCGGGTTTTGCTTGGTGCACCTATAAAAGATTTCCTTCTGGAGTTCCTTTAAATTTTCGAATGGTTTCATTGTATTCCGATCGATGATACCATTTGCCAAAAGTATTACGTTTCGGATTTCCCTCTACACTACAGCTCAGATTTAAACTTGTTCCAGAAAATTGTTGCGTTACGCTGAATGATGGAGGATCTGATAAAAAAAAACAGAAAGAAATTGTCTGTGTAGATACATGAATACTTACAAATACTTAGCAAAATGTTTATCTGTCAAATATGCTTAAGTTCAATGAAACCACCACCACAATTCAATTCATATGAATAAGAGGATGTGATAAAGGTCCTTAAGAGATAACTCGACATCCGAATTACAATGTGTAAAAAGTTTACAATTTTTGGTCAAAGTGCTTCTTTCAGCGCGCAGCTTTGATTCATATCTAACCACAGTTTCATCGTAATAAGAACAACCCATACTATAAAAATATAAGGGTATACACATTCAGCACGGGCACACATTCTACTGCATTCTATCAGTACGAGCAAAAAAACCTGTAGTTTCTATGAATGAAAAGATATGGTATGAGTGCCAATGAGATGAAATTCAGGGTATTTTTTTTCCATTTCATACAATTATGATACCTAAAAGAAATACAAGTTGAATGATCACATCGAAAAAAAATACACTAAATGTTCTATAATAATACTTACAAAGGACATTTATCTCTATAGACGTATTTGATAATCCTATTGAATTTGAAGCAAAACATGTGTATCTTCCTGTGTTGGTACGGTGAATCAGCTTGAATGTCAAACACGATTCAGTATCATTGAAAACTACAAGTGTAACATTTCCTGTCCAGTATATATAAGATATAGGTGGATTGCTGTGTCCTTGACAGCAAACTTCTAATGAAGTATTTTCGACAACTTCTTGGTGTTCAAGATAATCGGTAACAAGTAACGGTTTGTCTGCAAAAAGTAAAAAAAAAAAAAATGAACTTAGTGGAAAATCTAATCGAAAATTCCATAATCACATTGCAAAATCAAATTCCAAAACACATCAAAAACGAATGGACAAGAACTGTCATGTTCCTGACTTTATACAGGCATTTTCAAATGTAAAAAAATGAAAATGGTGGATTAAACCTGGTTTAATAGTGCTAATCCTTTCACTTTGAAAACAGTCACATCAAATTATGTTATATTTACAATGATGCGTGAACTAAACAGACATGATAGATAAAATAGTCAAAATATGGGTACAGCAGTCATCATCGTGTAATAATTTTTTAAAAGGAACAATATAGCAGAACACAAAAACATCTATATACAAACACATTCATTGATTCGCGTGTCTGACGTCAGAATATTTTATATGTCACATATATTTGTCGTTCAATGTATATACAAACAATTTTAAAATTTCACATAGGCAATATTATCATACAGGGTTAAAAAATCAAAAGTATGTAAGAAATTTTTTTCAGAAATAGACCGAGATTTTAAGTAGTACACAAGTTGTATAGAATTTATAAAAATACACAAATAGTTCATTCCACTACGCGATTGAATAATTTTGACGTTTGTGGTTCAACGTATTTTGTAATTCATAATAGAAATATATCATAATGACATAAAATAGAACAATATCATACTGACGGGATCTTTTAAAGGACAGAGTCGCGTTATAAAAACCAAAGAAATACAAAAAGTTGAATATACAAAACACAACAGCAAAAAATGATAGACAATACAACCACATTGACGGGATATTTAAGTACCGAGCCACGCCAAATGGATATCACATAAAATAATCCAACAGTAAAAGTAATATTAATAATAGAACAAAGACAAATGAAAGAACAATAAAACACGTTGTTAAGATGATAAACCACATCAGTACTCAGAATCTATACATCAAGACCATTATGTATTATTTGTGAAGTTGATACGGAATATTTATCAACAAGGTCTTGGTACCTTCCGATGAATTTTATTAGAAAAAGGACTAGACGTTCTTTCACATACCCCTGGTTCATCAACTTTCTACTCAGACACTGATGACGTTTTACAAAGTCTGAGTAGGAGCTGCAACCTCTTGAATATCGAATAAGTTGGGAAATAAATATTCCATATGCAGGTGAAGTTGGTATATTGCTATTAAGGTGGGGGAAATTTATAATTTCAAAATTAAAATCGTCTCGTTTGTCATTGATTCGTATTATGTCATTTCAGTACTACAGTTTGTCATAGATTCATATTATGTCATTTCAGTACTACAGTATTACGAATATTTGCCTTTATCACTTATTCAATATTTGATTATTTCGATTAAATTAATAAGCTTTGGAATATGTGTATCAATGCTAAAAGTCACCTATGCATCAAGATAATATAACAAATGCGTCAAATGCTGGTAAGAATCGATAGCAATGATGTTAACATTTAAATGATAGAACCAATAAATTCGAAAGCTATACGGTTTTTTTAAGTATTTCTAAGTTATTAAAACTTAATGATTCGGATGCTAAAACTGGACATACTACTAATTTTTAGAAAGAACATGAACTTCTTGGTGTACGATTGCACTGTAAAATAGCTTGTACGACTAAGCAATGAAGTACATGAAGTTAAAAAAAAAAGTTTAAATACACATTGATCATGTTGATAGCGGTCAAATTAAATTCTAAATATGGTTCAAAGGAAAGGAAGGAGTAAAACAGAGTTTAATTATAATTTAAAACTCTTCGGGAAATATAAATGTTGGAAATACAACACAGCATTATGTTTTGACATTTCATTATAGGATATAATATTTAACGAAACTTCCAAGTCAAATTGGCACAGTTAAAGCCGCAAAAGGAGTTTCTTTTGGAAATTGCATTATCTACATTTACTGAAGTTCAGCTTATAAAATTATAATCAGATAGCAATGCCTTGATCTTTCATTGCAGTTTGGTATGAACAGGAGAAACAAAAGACAAACGAACAAACGAACAAACGGTTACTAGAAAGAAGTAACATTTACGATGTTCCCATCCTTGTTTTAACAACTTTTGCAAACTAAACATTGCTAGATAACCTTCATTTATCTAATTTATTAAGCATAACACCTGGATCCTTATACACCTACCGAATAAGATTAATGACCGAGTTTTTTACAACATGAGCAACACGACGGGTACCACATGAGAAGCAGTATTAGCTTATCCTTCCGGAGCACCTGTTTAGTCTTTAATTTTGTATATTGTTTTTTGTGTACTATTATTTGTATGTTTGTCTTTTTCTTTTTTAGCCATTGCGTTGTCAGTTTTCTTTTCGATCTATGAGTTTGAATGCCATTCTGGTATCTTCGTCCTTCTTTTACGGCTTCTGTACAATACGCATATTGACCTAAATACGCGAAGAGCTATATGACAACATGGACATACCAATAACAAGTAAAGTTTTGAGGAAGAACAAATGTTACATGTGTAATGAACACTTCGCTTATCATAAAGAATACGTTGCACGATTCAATGTTTCGGTGACGCAGATCAAAAGCGGCAAATTTTCACGGCTCCATATTCAGAGATAACAGTAAAGACATCTTATCTGTAATATTGTGTTTATTCACGGTTAGACCATTTGGTCTGAGTGTTGATTCCAATTTCAATTACTAGATGAGATTTACCAGGCAATTATTTGTATGAGTGTTCGTATTATCATTAATATAATGGAGGCTGACACCACCAAAACAAAAACAAAAACTTTTTTAACGGAAGGATTATGCACTGTGATACTTTTAACTATTTGACTTTTTAAAAAATGAAAAAGGAGGGGTGACCTTCTAATTTTTTTTATAGTAAGGAAATATTGAAATTTACCAATTGATGTATGTATGTTATGATTAAACTTTATTAAGTTCATGCTTTCTTTGTTACTGCCCTATCAGTTATGTATAATGAGAATTGAATTACAGAAAATGGCCAAAAAAGGGTATTTTTTTCATGTAAAATGGACGAAAATAAGCATGAGTGGTTACCATGGCAACCGTACTGAAACTTTGATTTTTTTATTGTTTAAGTTATTGTATTGTGGTAATAGACTCTGTATACAAGTATGACCAAATTCTGAGACTATGCATGTCTGGTCCCCTCATTAAAATTCTGGTCCTTACAGAGAATTCGTCTTAAATTGTTAAAATTGACAATTTGGTGTGAAAGGTATGTACTTGTAATACATACAGTATTTCCACCCGTTAACCTTTACTAAATAGGTTTTTAACTCTCTCTCGATAAAGACGCAGCCATGTTTATCGTCAATTCCCCCCTTAATGTTTAGTACACAAAACACAGTTACCATGCCATGGTAGTTAACATTAAATTCTAATCATGCTAATCTAAATAAAAGGGAAATGTGGAGCGGGTAATTCAGTGTGTGTTGCTTGTTTATGTGTTACATATTTGTTTTTCGCTCATTTTGTGTACATAAATATGGCCATTTATTTTCTCGTTTGAATTTTTTTTTTGTCATTTTGGTTCGTTTTATAGCTGACTATGCGGTATGGGCTTTGTTCATTGTTGACGGCCGTACGGTGAGCTATAGCTGATAATTTCTGTATCTTCTTTTTTAAATTCATGCAGACACTGCAAAATAAGTAAACAAATAAACAAGATAGCTCAACGTTTCCGTCATATTCCGATATAATACGACATTCCTTTACTGACAATTTGATGTCTATGTTACGCTGAACGGTGCTCACTGGTAACCCTATTTATAGTACTCTTCTGTGTAGTAATATTGTAGTTCTAAAAATAGAAAACCAAAAATAGACAATTCTTCTTTCTGTTTAGCAATACACCATAGATCTAAAGCCTGTCACCGTCTGTATTATCTGTAAGTAAAATTAACGTACTGAGCAATTGAATACAATGAATAACACAAACTTCAGTTTAATGAAGTTATTCAAAGCAAAATATTTGTTTCAACCATTTTGCATGATTTGTCATTTGTGATGACACGTTTTTTAAATGTTCGAATCACAGACTAGAAGGAAATCTTCTTTTTTCAGAAGTCCGCGGAAAATGTAGATAAGAGTGGTATGTATGCATTTAATGTATTGTATGAAAACATTTAATATGATGGCAACATACACTATGTTTATATAAAGCTGCAACTATCAATCTTTGTGAACTTAAAACTTGCAATCGTTTCTGGTAAAATGGCTACTTAGGCTTGATTGAACGATTCATTTTTTGTTTCATGATTACCTTACACAAATATTTAATTAGATTACATGTGGTCATCTTAACCAGAAATAGGATTTGTTAACTTCTGTTGGCCTTAATATGCTAGGATGGGGTCACTTCTGGTCACCTTATTCATATATAGGATTTGGTGACCTCTGGTCACCTTCTGTAAATATTGGATTTGGTGACCTCTGGTCACCTTATGTAAATATTAGATTTGGTGATCTCTGGGATCTTATGTTAATATTGGATTTGGTTCCGTCTGGTCATCTTATGCAGATTTCAGATTTGGTTATCTCTGGTAATTAACATTTTCATACAACTAGTTGATGTTTTTCATATCATTTGTAAAAAGTTTGAGACAATCAAAGAAAAAGAGAAAAGAAGAAGAACAGGTTTGATATACATTATAGGTCAACAAGAATATAGAATATTATTTTATTAAGTTTGATATATCGATAAAACTTTACACAATGAACATTAGCTTTCACGATCATCTACAAACAAATCTAAGAAAAATCCCTGATCATTCAAACATTGCCAAGGACATGGACAGTTGATAATTTAGTCAATTTCTTCTTATCATCATCAGACACTTTTGGATACATAAAATTGAATTTACTAATACAATTATCATATGTTTATCTTCTTTTTTCAGAAGTCGTCAGAAAATGTAGATGAGAGTGGTATGTATGCATTTAATTTATTGTAATAAACATTTAATATGATGGAAACACACAGAATGTTTATATAATGCTGCAACTATTCAACTATTATTCTTTTTGAACTTAATATTTGCAATCGTTTCTGGTAAAATGGCCACTCAGGCTTGATTGAACAAATCATTTTTTGTTTATTGATTACCTTACACAAATATTTATTTTGATTACATGTGGTCATCGTAACCAGAAATGGGATTTGATAACCTCTAGTGGCCTTAGCATGCTAGAATGGGGAAACTTCTGGTCCCCTTATTCATATAATGGAATTGGTGACCTCTGGTCACCTTTTGATAATATTGACTTTGGTGACCTCTGGTCACCTTGTGTTAATATTGTATTTGGTAACCTCTGGTCACCTTATTCATATATTAGATTTGGTTACCTCTGGTCACCTTATTCATAGTTTAGATTTGGTTACCTCTGGTCACCTTATTCATATTTTAGATTTGGTTACCTCTGGTCACCTTATTCATATTTTAGATTTGGTGACCTCTGGTCACCTTTTGTTAATATTGGATTTGGTTATCTCTGGTCCCCTTATGTTTATATTGGATTTGGCTATCTCTGGTCATCTTATGTTTATATTGGATTTGGTTACCTCTGGTCACCTTATGTTAATTCTAGCTTTGGTTACCTCTGGTCACCTTATGTTAATATTAGATTTGGTCACCTTTGGTCACCTTATGTTAATAATGGATTATGTTACTTCTTGTCACCTTATTCATATATTAGATTTGGTGACCTCTGATCACTTATGTTAATATTGGATTTGGTAATCTCTGGTCACCTTATGTTTATATTGGTTTTGGTTATCTTTGGTCCCCTTATGTTTATATTGGATTTGGTTAGAAACGTCGCACGCTACTGGTGTTACTTTGGTGAAATCACGGACAAGACACATTCATCTTGTTAATTTTTAAACATAAACTATGATATTATAAAGTGTTGTATATCATTTTAAAGCTTTTAAACTCTTCTTTCAGATTATTGCAATTTTGTATATGTAACAGACCATTTTCATTAATTAAAACTCAATAAAACCTTTATTTTGCAATATGATTTCCTTGTCCCGCGTTACACTTTTAGTTTTGTGAAATTCTGAATACCGTAAAAAACATATAAAATCTTTTTACCAAACGATATAAAAGATTGTCTAGCACAAGCAATTTAAAAGTGGTTTATGACGTAATGTCGATTTTTCTCTTTTGAAAAGACGGAAATATAAGAAAAAGGGATCAAGATGATACAAATTATGTGTCCCATGCAAGAAAGGTTGTCGTAATTTTTTTAAAATTATCCCAGAAAGGGAATTCCAGAGCAATCCCCATGTCGAAAGTAAATAATTCTTATACTAGTATTTTGTACAAAGATCACACTTTCCCATCATGTAATAATCAGGAATTTTTAAAGCAAATTCTTTTTATTCGAGTTGATTAACAATGTCCGACATTTTGTCCCCTTCAAACCAAATTAAAGATAGGGTTACGTTTTCTGTGTTTTCATGATGTTTATTTAATACAGTGCCATTCGCTACATAATTTTTTTTATAATGGATAAAAGTACCCAATTTTATCTCTATTTTGATATTAAATTCCCATAAATTAAATCTAAGATACAAGATATCAGATAAAACTAAAATGTCCGACACAATGTCCCCACATACAATTTTGACGTTATTTTATAAAATATGCTTCTAACGTTCCGTCTAATTGTCATGATTGCGGTTTTCACAGACGATTTGGAATACGGCTACTTTATTTTGTTGCTTAATAAGAAAACTTTAAAATTAATGTTTTATTTTGAAGCTCTACCGATTCACAAAGAAGGGGTGGGAAGAGAGCTTGATTTCCTCGCGGAACTGAAGTGTTTTCTGGACTATAATAGTCGGATCCGCTATAATACAAATTGATAGAAAAAAAACAGCTATAATAATTGTTCTCGCTAATTCCTTTGCATATATTTGTGCAGAAATGCCATGCTGGATATGCCGTAGTCCTTTTGCCTTGACATTGTGGAGTGCAAAAAATAATGCATTTGCAGTGCATAGTTTATCCATAAAAAAAAATCGATTGCCCTTATAATTGAAATGTATATAATTAAATGGTTTCAATTCAAGTTACTTTTTTATTTTTAATAAAACTAAAGCTTAACATCTTTTATCTAAGAAAAAAAATCCTTTCTTAGGGAAAAAATTCAATCCTTTAAAATTTATTGTAAAAAGCCATCTGAACAACATGCATTCCAACGTTTTTATTTTGTCTTACGTCTTTGAGTGAGTAACGTTAGGTGACACCAGTATCGTGCGACGTTTCACACCTCTGGTCACCTCATGTTAATTCTAGCTTTGGTTACCTCTGGTCACCTTATGTTAATATTAGATTTGGTGACCTCTGGTCACTTTAGGTTAATATTGGATTTGGTTATCTCTGGTCATCTTATGTTATAGAATATTATTACGTGAAGTTTAATATGCCTATGAAACTTAACACAATAGACATTATCTTTCATGATCATCTACAAACAAATATAAGAAAAATCCTTGACCTTGCAAACATTGCCAAGATCATTGGCAGTTGATATTTAAGTAAAATAATACTGATCCTCATAAGATAATTGAATTTATTAATACATTTATCATATATTTATATTCTTTTTTCAGAAGTCCTCAGAAAATGTAGATGAGAATGGTATGTATGCATGTAATTTATTGTGTCAAACCTTTAATATAATGAAAACATACACTATGCTTATATAATGCTGCAAATATAATTCTTTTTGAACTTAAATCTTGCAATTGTTTCTGGTAAAATGGCCACTTAGGCCTGATTGAACAAATCATTTTTTTTGTTTCTTGATTACCTTACATAAATATTTAATATTGATTACATCTAAACAAGAAATGGGATGTGTTAACCTGTGGTGGCCTTAACATGTTAGAATGGGGTAACTTCTGGTCACCTCATTCATATATTGGATTTTGTGACATCTGGTCACCTTGTGTTATTAGATTTGGTGACTTCTGGCCACCTTATGTTAATATTGGATTTGGTGACCTCTGGTCACCTTATGTTATTAGATTGGGTGACCTCTGGTCACCTTATGTTAATATTTGATTTGGTTACCTCTGGTCACCTAATGCTGATTTCAGATTTGGTTACCTCTGGTCATCAAAACATAAGTCATGTTATGTTTTTTTTATCATTTGGAGGAATTGTAAGACAATCAAACAAAGTGAAAAAAAGAACAAGAACAGGTTTGATATCCATTACTGGTTCAGCAAGACTATATTTTATTGTATATTAGTCAATACACTTGATTCTCAAAGAAAACAGTTTTTGCTGGTTAAATTACATATATTGGTGATCTCGTGGTTTTTTTTTAAAGCATTCATAGTGTAGTTACATGGTAGGTAAGGAATGGTGAATGGGTCGAAAGGAACATTCAAACTAAAATTTGGAGAACAAACTGACAAAGCTGGACCAAAAAATTAAAAAAGATTGAAATTCAAATTGCAATCATTATAATTCAATATAGAAAAAATAAAACTGAGCAACATAAACCCCACCAAAAACCAGGGTGGTCTCATGTTATCTAGAATGGTTAGCAAATCCAGCTCATTATGCGGTGCCCATGATATTGTTCATGCTTGAGTTTAGGATCCCTTGGTATATAACTGTATCATTAGAAATCATATGTCTACTGTGAATCATATACATGTCACTTTGCCAATCTGTAAGACATTTTTTAAGTTGTAAGAAATTTCATAACGGTGCCTAATATGTCTTATTCCATATATTTTTTTTAGCTTAACTGCAAGAAAAGATCACAACTGTATCTCACTTCAGTTCCAGGTGATGTTGACTATCAAGTTAAATGCTCCTGTCGATAATGAATCAACCAAAAAGGCTGTTTTCCGAAAAATGAAAGGGACATCTGCCCCAAAAAAGGATGACAATGAAAAAACTAAGTAAGTGTTTGAGGGAATTCAATTGTTCAGATTTTACGAACATTGGATCTATAATGGCTACAAAAGCAATCGTCTTCTTGACATCCTTAT
Source organism: Mytilus edulis (assembly GCA_019925275.1). Classification (NCBI taxonomy): domain Eukaryota; kingdom Metazoa; phylum Mollusca; class Bivalvia; order Mytilida; family Mytilidae; genus Mytilus; species Mytilus edulis. Next base: position 53,787,234 of record CM034358.1, read on the forward strand.
TACATACTAAGAGTATGGAATAAAATACACAATAGAAAATGCAAACAACTAGATTAACATGAAATATATAAAACATACAAATACCATGATCATTATGTATTCATCTTCTTAACAATCAATTATACACTGAGTATTCTCATCTATTTTTCAATAATTATTCTAGACTAAATTTGAAACAAAATTCAGTTCATAAATTCATAATCAAGTCTATAATGCAATCTATCTTTTTGCACTCGAGGTCTACAAATGTATTATATAGAAAATGAACAATTGTGTTAATTGCGAATGGAAATGATTCAAACACAAACATACTACCAGCTGTTCAAAAATAGATTTTGTTTGAATATAACTCTATTAACACGGGTAATATGCCAAAGAGAAAACAACCCGACCAAAACGTAAAAACAACTCAAGGTTGTGCAAGTTTCATATTTCTCTGTGTACTAAATAATAAACTTATCAAAGCAAACTGACATGCAATCAATCATTTTAAAATTAATCGCATCGTTAGAATACGAACTTTAAAATCATATACAATCTACTTCTTACAGGTCATAAACGTAAAACAATCCACACTACATTTTTATCGGAAAGCTAGGTAGAACAATTGATGTACAAATTACTATTTAATTTGGCCTTACAATTCGACTTGGTCCTATGTTTTATTGTAGATATGTATAACATTGCTATTCTCATTTATTTTTAAACGGTTTAACATGCTCTGTTTTATTGTAGCTAGGAACATTTGAAATTATTGAATAAAATATTTGTTATTAATGACATAAATTAAGCATTATAGTACCAACATACTAAAACATTTTAAAAAGAATATTTAAGTCAAAAAATACATTTTTGTAAAGTATTTTCTTTGTTCAGATTAAATTAGTCTTATTAAAACTAGAAGTCAGAATTAAAATAGTGTCATTATATAAAATAATGTAGGTAAAGAAATGTCCTGTAATAATAAAACTGCTGTCTTAACTTATATTTGCAGAGAATGTATTGGCCATGTTATAGGCGAACTAAATAAAACAAATGTTAACAAGGCAATTCATGGGAAAGTTTTGAGGCCTTTTGGAAGACAATAGAGACAATGCCGCCAGGTAATGATTTATTAGACGCATCACACGTATTATCTTAACTTCAAACATATTTGATCATTTGCTTAAAACATATTACCTACTTGAGACAGCAAACAGACCTAGTCAAATGTATATATATATATAGCCAATTTATCTGTTTGACAAAATCTTCATTAGGAATAGGTATTAGTTATATTAAATTATATACATTGGGTAACATCAGTATCTTTGCAAAACATATCAAGAGCAAACTGTATATGTCCTACTTTTAAAGCCTTTATGCAACAATGTAACATATAAATTTTTTGAATGAATATCAAGAAAAAGCAGTTTTTCTAAATCAGTATAATATTTCATTATTTTGGTCATTGAAATAGTTTACGAATGGATTCTTTCTTTCTGTGGGTCGATTTGAAACTGCCATCATCATTAACTTTTCGCCCCTGTTTTTTACAACACACTTTCGGCTTACTGAAGAGTCATGATCAGTTTTTGAACTTTTGGATTTTCTGCTTGGAAACAGCGGATGTTGTTTTCGCTTTCTTGTTGTTTTGGAAAAGTTGGTTGTCTTACAAATATGTAATGCCGTTGTGATTGCTTGTAAAATAGTCTTTTTTTCACGTCAATTGTCAGGAAGTTATCATTGTTTACATATATATTCCCTAAATTTTTCTTTTAATAGCCTGTTCGGTTGTTTCTTTGTCTTCCTTTAATTGTTTTCTTGTTTCATCAATTGGGGTAGACTCTATGTCAGGTGATGAAAATACCATTTTTTGCTACCATCACACAAATACAATGTATACCATGGCTATTGGCAAAACATGTACATTTAAATGAGGTCAAATAAACAACTGATACATTTCCCAATCTGGACAAAACCTCTAGATCTGCGCCCTACAGTGAGGTCGATGTTCCTTTTAGACGCAATAAATTCTGCTAAATGAACATGTTTACACATCCCTAAAAAAATAGGAGAGAATGGAACATAAATAACTGCATTATACCTTTATGGTTTACTTTCAATTGTACAACCTTCAAACAAAACCACTAACGAACATTCAGTAAAGATTAACTTAAATTAAATCGCATTGTTTTAGAAAAATTGATGAGTCAAATGATTATTTGCACTTGTATAACCTGATGACGCCTTGTTGGAAGACAAAAACAATCAAAATCGAGGAGACTCTTAACCCAAAAGACATTTACAACAGTAAAAAAATAAAATAATAAACAACGCGAATTCCACTAAAAACCTGAAGTAGAATTAGATGCTCCAGAAGGCTAAGCATTTGTGGGACCATATACGGCACCCGCGAAATTAATAATCTTGATTTCAACAATTCTTACTTGATGGTGTACTTTTAAACATTGTTGAACTGACTTAAGAAAAAAAAAACATACCTCTTGTTGTTGCAGCTGGACAATTGCACACTACATTGACAATGTCTACATTATAAATCGTCCCAAATGCTGACTGTGATGGAACAGTGCATTCTGTGGATGAAGTCCATTGCACCATTTGTTCAAGTTCTGCCTTGAGCATATTCTCTGCTGTCAATTTACTTTTGTCTTCCCTTTGTCCTCCCATATTTTTCAAGCGACTAATCTTTGCGAGTTCATCTAGATTGCTAAAATTACGATGTTTTTTTATTTGAAAACATAATTCAAAGATCTATAAATAAATTATTTCTTTAAAAATTGAATTCACAGTATTTAATATTCAATGTAATTGCATCTTTAATTGAAATTATCTTTCTAATTTCAGACGATTCAAGTGAACGATAAGAAGAACAGGATTGTGACAAATTTAAACTTACTTACTCATAAAACATAGTTACATTTACATGGAGTAAGATTATTAAGTCCTCTACTCTGCTATTGGCATACCCACCAAGGAAATGGTATTTCATGCCCAGGAAAAACCTGAAAATGACAAAATGTTATTGAGTTTGAATTTATGATTTATGTTTGAAGGAACAAATAGAAAGTACATAAAATTTTAATGTGTATACATTTGAATGTTATAAGTAGCATTATATTTTTTGTTTTAATGTTTTCATAAACATCAGGTTTTGCTAGACTACATTTTTTATTTGTCTGCTTTTATGTAATTATCGACTTGCATTGACGATTATGATTTTTGTATTAAATTTGCATAACCCTATCATGAAAGAACGGCAATAATCTCTCCGTATAGTTAAACAATTGTATAGTTTATATCATTTTAAGTCTTTGGTTACCCACGAAGAAGTAGGATATAGACAAAGTGTAACACTTTTTATACTTCAGGTCATAAAAACAGAGACAGTTCAGTTTATCCCCAAAATAAAATATAATTAGTTACTATTATCAAATAGATAATGATTAGATGATGCTTAAAATTTCGATTTTGTAATATATAAGGTGTATAGTAATAAAATGTATTAATAACCTTTCAACTAAGTTATTTGTATCTTGATCTTAATGAAAAAATATGTCTTCCATAGTTGGCCCATCGATATCCCAACTTGTCAGTACACCAGTTGTCTAACAAGTAGTCTGTTATTTGTTTGGAAGGCATCTTCTCTTGCAACATTTGAACTTTTTGAAAAGTATATTTGTTGATGAAAAATTATATTGACACATTTCTTTTGAGTATAGGAACAGAATCTAAAGATAAAACACGCATGTACTCATAAGCATTGTACATTTATAGGTAAGAGCTTCAAATCGCATCAAGCAACTCTTTGTACTTTTAAATTATTTTACTGATATAATTCAATAGAGATTCATTGCTATATGTTTTGGTGGGTTCTTTTTATCTTTTATCAACCAAAATTTATGTTTTTTGTAAGTGTCACTAGTTCATGAGATAAATATTATTATGTAAAATTATTTATCTAATATTCTTTGCCAAAATTCAACTGAAATTTGTGTTGACGTTAATTGTATTAAATTTGATATGCAGGAAAAGATGTTTCTTTAGATGAATCTTTCTTAGCATTGTCTATTGGTCAATTGTTAAATAACTATCACTGCACGAATATGTGAATAATGTCATAGTTTAACCTGTAATTTTTACAGACAAATATATTAAAAGATATAATTGAATGGCCTTTATTTATCTTTTATATCCATATCAGATTTGGTCTTGACTCCGAATGATGTAACTAATTGTAAACAAATAACATGACGAAAATGAAGTGTTAATAAGCAATGATATTGAATTTGAATTATTGTCAACTTTGATACCCACAAACCTTGGACATAAATCAAATCCATGATTTTCAGCCGTAGTCTTCAGAGATCTCCCAACTATTTTGACAACCAGTATCATTTGACGAGATATATTACAAAATATGAGTGCCCCGGCCTTGCTGTTCATCTCTTGCAAAAAGAGCATAGAATGAATAACCATAGGCAGTTAAACAAAACATATGTTGTAAGTTTATTGTCACACAGTTAAACTTTTTTTAAACGTATCAATATTTTAAATTGAAATTTCCATGATTATATATAAGTATATACCTTTATATGTAACATCTAAAACCACCACATTTTCTCCTAGTTTTATTATTCTTTTTCTTTGTGCTTCATTCTGGTAAATAATTACTAATGGTTATACCCCCCTACAATGTAAATGTTACATATTTATAAATGCCCATAAGTATGAGTATGAATTACATATTTTATGTTAAAATCATGTTCAAATAATGGAAGAGAAGACGACAAACTAGCTACATTGTTCTCATATTAAATAACCTCAATTAAAACTGAAAAGACAAAAATGTAAACTCTATTGACAAACTATATGACGTGTGAACAAGTATAGCACTTAAAACAATCAAAGGGATAAAAAAACGAAAATACAAAACATCTATTATAAGAAGTCAGATATACGTTCAGTCTACAGAAAACTCGTCTGTACAGCTCTCATTGAATCATTTTACGGACAAAAACATATATGAAATTGAACAGACGAGTACTATAAAAAATATGTCATTTGAACATAAGGCAATCAAGTCATGTCTGAAGAACAAAACAGGGTATCAATCAGTAATTTCTGAATTACTCTTTATCAGCATTATGCTTATATCAGTCATTAAAATTTACAAAAGTACATTATTATATAAGAACAATTTCTCTTTCAATTCTTGGTAGAAAATTATCTCTTCCTTCAGTATTTGTGTGCATAGCTCTGGTTCAGCTACAGCTTCGTTCTGGTGAATTCTAAAACAAAGGAAGAAAAATGAAATTTAACCAACTTTTATAGAAATATCATAGATCAATACAAGTACTGACATATACAGAACCAATGTCAACAGTACATCTGTATACTTTGACCAGAAAACACAAAAGTTCATTTACTGTGTAAAATGTTGCGGGAAGTGTTAACCAAATTTAACATCTGTATAGTGTGATACGAGATAACCGATTCCAATAAAAATTCACTGTGACCAGAGGTTACCAAAGCCAATATTTTTGAACGGTGACCGGAGGTTACTAAAATTAATATCTGTGTATGCTGACCAAAGGTAACCCCATTCCACTAAAGGGTGACCAGTAGTTACTTAAGTTAATATATGTATACGATGCCCGGAGGTAATTTCATTCAATAATATGAAAGGGTTACCCAATTCGATATCTGTGTAGGGTGACCAGAGGTAACCACATTCAATATCTTTTAAGTTGACAAAAGATATTCATTATTAATGAATTGTAACCATAAGTTACATAAGCCAATCTATTGTAGGGTGACCAAAGGTAACCATTTTCAATATGTTGTGTAGAATGACCAGAGGTTACCATAGCCAATATATATGCCGGTGACCAGAAGTTACCATGTTTGAAATATATGTAGGGTGACCAAAGGTAACCAACGTCAATATATGTTTAGGGTGACCAGAGGTAACCATATTCAATATCTTTAAAGGTGACCAAAAATAACCTTATTCAATGTCTGTGTAAGGTGACCATAGGTAACCTTATTCAATATCTGTGTAGGGTGACCAGAGGTAACCATATTCACAATTTTGGTAGGGTGACCAGAGGTCACCATAGTCAATATATGTGTAGGGTGACCAGAGCTAACCATATTCAATATCTTTGTATGGTTACAAGAGCTAACCAAATTCAACATCTTGGTAGTGTGACCAGAGATTACCAAATTAAACATATAAGTAGGGTTAATAAAGGTACCTAAATTCAATATTTATGCATGGTGTCTAAAGAAAAATATTTTTTTATCTATGTATAGTGATCCGAGGTAACCACATTCCAAAAAAGCTAATTGCTATATATATTTGTTGACAATGGCAAAATAATTAGATATATGTGTACAGCGACCAGAAGTTACTATATTAATTATAAAAGTAGCGCAAAAAGTGTGAATCGAGATATCCGATGCTAACCAAATTCATTTTTTGTGAATTGTTATCATAGGTAACATAAGTCAATTTATTGAATGTTGACCAAAAGTTACCATTTTCAATATCTTTGTTGGATGACCAGAAGTAACCATAGCTTATATCTGTGTGGGTGACCAGAGGTAACCATTTTCAAAATATGTGTAAGGTGACCCGAGGTAACCTCATTCAATATCTGCATAGGGTGACCAGAGGTAACCATATTCAAAATTTTGGTTGGGTGACCAGAGGTCACCATATTCAATATATTTGTAGGGTGACCAGAGGTAACCATGTTCAATATCTTTGTAGGGTGACCATAGTCAATATATGTATAGGATGATCAGAGGTAAGCACATTCGATATCTGTAATGGTTAACCAGAGGTTACCTTTTTCAATATTTGTGTAGATTGATCAGAAGCTACAACGTTCAATATATGAGTAGGGTGAACGAAATTTACAAAATTTAATATTTAAGTAGGCTAAATATAGGTAACTAAATTCAATATGTATGCACGGTGACTAGAGATAACCAAATTATATATTTGTGTATGATAAGAGGTAACCAAATTCAAAATATGTGAAGGGTGACCAGAGGTAACCCCATTCAGTTGATGTGTGGGGTCACTTGAGGTATTTAAAGTTCATATATGTATAGAGTGACCAGAGGTCACCACAATTAATTATGTAAAAGGTGACAAGATGTAACAAAATTCAATATCTGAGAAGGCTTGCCGGGGTGACCAGAAGTAACCAAATTCAATATCTTTTAATGTTTAAGAGAATTTAATGCATGTGTTGGGTGACCACAGGTAACCAATTTTAATATATGTGTAGGGTGACCAGAGGTCACCACAGTTAATATCTGAAACGTGACAGGATGTAACAAAATTCTATATCTGTTTAAGGTGGCAAAGTTGACCAGAGGTTACAAAATTCAGTATCTAATTAATTGTAGGTAAATTCAATATATGTAAAGGGTGATCAGAGGTTACCAAATTCAATATATGTGTAGGGTGACCAGAGGTCACCACAATTAATTATGTAAAGGGTGGCAAGATGTAACGAAATTCAATATCTGTGTAGGGGGCCATTCAATATATGTCATGAGAGTGCAAAATAGGACATTAGGTTTTTTTTTCTAATAAAAAATAAGCCATGTTACTCGCTTTAAGATATAAATAGAGTAAAGGGTGAATCTTCTATGCATTTTCAATTGTTTCTTTTTAGTGAATTATTATGATTATTGATTATTTGGTATTTTCTTTACTTTTTGTATCTCTCTCAACAGTATCCTTTGAAATATGGTTATTCCGGAACTTTGCATTAAGCTAATATTCGTATTATATAGCAGCAATTATAAACTGTGAATCCCCTGCTTAGTAACGTACTTTCACTTTAAACCGGAAATCTTGTACTATGTTTTGTCGCGTATAGACTCAATTTTAACCGTTTCTGTTCAGGTGACCAGTGGGCACCGTTCAGCGTAACTATTATCCTTGTGCATGTTGCATATGGTCATTAAATATGTTAAACAAAAAGTGAGTTAACGATATTAAGAGCTCCGAGGTAAAGTGGTGGGTAAAAAGTGGTTTTGAATTTATCGTTTGAACAGGATTCAATCAGCAACATTTAAGTATGCTTTTTATTTTGAATTACAACTGGGCTCGTTTCAAAATTTGTTGTTATAGTGTTTCATTTGTTCTTGCATAATTGTTTTTTTTTTTTGCGTATATCAACAGGTAAGCAGTGTGGTAATTATCCGTATGCAACTCCGGGTAGATACAACGTTCAAGGCTTTGTATTTTTTGTATTTATATCTCCTTGTTAAGGGTTGCTTTCGTCAAGTTAGTTATTGAACATACATTTGTATATATACACAATCATTTTTAATAGACCACTTTCGAGTTTGTCCGTCACCGGAGAAAACTCGTCAATTATGCGCGCCTTTGTGACGTCATTTACCAGATAGAGAGAATCGCCTGTAGAAAACGTAATGTACAAGCTTACTACATAATACGAATTTATTAAATCTGCAATTTTACATACTGTATAATTTAGAATGTAATGGGGATTGTGTCAAAGAGTCAACAACTCGACCAAAGAGCAGAAAACATTATATCTTTCTATTTGTATGCAGATTTTCAAGCTTGCTTTCAATATTATTCAGTATATTATTTTAATATAAGTGTCTAATTTTGTTAGAAAACAAAATAAAGTTAATATGGGATTCATTATCATAAAATGATAACAGACAAAACGATGAAAAATGAACTACCAGTATTGTAATATCGTCCATCTCCTCTGTGCAAGACACTATATACCAATAAAAATGATACACAGAAAATAATGACCTCCAACATATACATAGCCAAAGGAATAAGATAAATAAATATAAAGTATATATTTTATTTATTAATCTAAAACAGCAAATGAACGAATATGAAAAGGGTAGCCTTTACGGTGAGATCATACTTATATAATAACAAGGAAATGTGATATGATTGACAGCTATCCATCAAAGTTCAATTTAAGTGGATAGAAGAAATTACAAACCCTTTAAAATGAAGTGGACGAAAGCAATTATATGCCACTCCAAATGAAGTGATAGAAAGCAATTATAGGCTACCTATTTTTACATGTTGTAGCTGTAAGTGTACTTATTTTGCGTCCATGAATTAATTAGAATAGAAAGAATACTGTGGATTCATTGTCATTCATTGGATATCAATTGTCGAGGGTTTCGTGAGTACAGTTGAATAAAAAATTCAAATGTTCAACGAATTACAAATTTTCTATAGGTTTTGCATGCAAACATTGGCAAAACCACGAAATCAAATATCCAAAAGTTTTCCTCAGTCCACGAAAATTGATACCAACGAAAATAAACGAATCCACAGTATGCGGTATCTGTCAATGACGCAACACCAGTACATGTACACTCACAGTTAAAAAAAACACACAAAGCAAAGTTATAGAGCTTGTATAGCTGTTATTCATCTCAAATTCACAATGAAAGGATGACTTAAGATTTGGCAGCTGTTCATGTATGTTAAAACTTCACGCATAATGCGAATTGACAAATAAAACATAATAGAAGGAGATTGAAAGTGTCATCATGCAGTTAAGTCTTGTTGCTATTGCCTTTGAACTAGCTTTCAGTAACTGCGAATACTCTCAGAACTGTACTTAGTGTCTTTTTGTTAATGGGATGTACAAGTATCCGGCCACGTCTACGTGTTTTTGTTATAGGTATTTCTTTTCATATCCATCTGATAAGTTAAGTCCTTTCGACTGATTTGTATAGTTGTTCTTATGTTGAACTGTTAAACCACTGTCCCAGGTTAGAGAGAGGGTTGTGATCCCGCTAACAAGTTTAACACGGTCAAATTCTGTAGTAATGTGTCTGTCCCTAGTCAGGAGCCTGTATTTCAGTGGATTCGTCAATTAATGTGTTACACATTTGTATTTCGATCATTTCTTATACATTAATTTGGCCGGTTGTTTTCTCGTTTGAAATGGGTTTTTTTTTATAACATTTGTAATTTCGGGGCATTTTATAGTTGACTATGCGGTATTGATTCTGTTCATTGTTGAAGGTCCTACCATGACCTGCAGTTGTTAATTTTCGTGTCATTTGATTATTGTGGAGAGTTGTCTCATTGGACTGGTAATCATACCCATCTTCTTTTTTATACTTATAAAAAATTAGAACTTGGCTGACTAATGTATTTGCTTTTCGATTTGAAGTACTTTGAATCCCAATATTAAACTGGGTTATAAAACAGGTTCACCTGGACCTCTCTCGTCCGGTATGTAAAACTTTGTGAAAATGAGGTGTCTGCATTGCTGCATTTGCGGGATATAAAAAAATACGCAACAAAGTCTATTCGAAGCGCGGACGTTAAATTCGAGGCTTTTCGTTTGAACAGTAGCCCAAAACAATTCATGACTTACCTATAGTATAAATTATCATTCATAATCCTCAATATGAATACAATATTTGTCACTGGATTTTGCATAAGCCCGCAATCAATCAATGTATTTTAAGCAGAAATATTTTGGTCTTATCTGGTATAAAATCAAAAATTATTAATTAAAATGCAAATATAAATGAATAAGAATGATATCATAATATACAATGTACTCACATGTACACTGTGTATGTCGTGTACAAGTTGCGATTTTGCAAATGTTATAGCATGTACAGAAAAGTTATAACATGTAGAAAAGTACTTCGTACAAAATACAAAAATATTGCTTAAAAATGATTTTAACATGTGCAAAAGTGATGTCATTAACCTAAATAATAGTTTATATTTTTTTTTAATTATTTATTCATAATTGTTAATTTCTATTCAGAAAGCCATAGAATATAATGTCATATTAGTTGAGATTTAAGATTCGGATATATTTTACAATAAAAACCTTGATAACCCGCTGAAAAATACACAGACTACCTAGTTATCTTCTACATGTAAGTTGCTAGTGCGGAAATGTGTGCTATAATTAAAACAGAGTCACACTGTTGTAGGCCAAGATGGACTGCAGAAAACATACAATGACCCGAATAGACAATTTGTGCTCTAAAGAAAATAATGAAGAAAAATTGAACTTTTGATTACTGTTCTTTATTACTAAATAAATTTCAAATCTATTCTGCTTACTTTAAATATATTTTCAAATTTGTACAGGAAAACATTATTGAGATAAATGACATTTGTTATACTAATAGAAACATATCTTAATTTTCTAGTTATAAGAACAATTTTTAATCAATATTTTGTACATCTTACAACATGTACGAGGTACTTCTACATACATTTTATAACTTGTATTTTCGCATTATACGTCAAGTTATAACATGTACAACACTTTTGTACATTGTACAAAATTTCAACTTGTACACGATATATATATATATATATAAGTATGATCAAGTATCTAAAATGAACCAATTCAATTAACTGTGACGAACTCTCAATGTGCATGTTATTGAAACACTATAAAAGTTAGTTACACCCGTGAAAAACATAATAGTTCCATTCTGATACGTTAACAAAGCTTAATAAACTACAAAAATATCGGTAAAAAATTAATGCGTTACCTACATTATGGGAGACAACTCTGGTGGGCTTACAATAGATGTGTCAGATAATGAAATTTTGTGCACAATGAAAGATAACTCTTCAATTCTTTAAACAACGACAAAAATAACGTGCCTGGTTGTTATTTATTTCAGTGCATTCTTATTAAACAGAATAAATGATAACAAACAAATCAAACTGATATCAACAAAAAAACAAAAAGTGGAATTGACATGACTTGTTTAACATCTACTTTAACTGTGTACATAATTATGATACTCAACGTTTTTAAAAATAATATACAATAATATGACTAGAAATAAAACAACAACCTATCGATATTAAAAAAGGTTTATGTTGTTTTAAAATTTCGATTCTATTGCAATATTGTAGATACAGTCAAATTAACATGCTTGGTTTATATTATATTCTGTTTTATGTTGTCAAATGCAAAATCAATTTTACTACAATAAAGTCGTTTTTGTTAAAAGTGTTATATTTTTATTATCACATCACCATGTTCCCGTCTCCTTTAGTTATATAACGCATGACCGATGGTTTTATGATTTTTTTTCAGATAAGTAGTAGTTAGAAATCAAACCGTTGACTGCGTACACTGGGTTATTCAATTGTGATTAAAGCATTGACTACATGTAGTTAAACGTAAAGGAAGGATTACGTTATTTAAACACGTTAAAGATTCGGCGTCTTTTTTATAACTAAATCACAGTCCCACAATAATAAAAAAAAAAAAAACAAAAAAAACGTCACCGATTGAAGACATAAGAACTCAGTCGCCTGTTCTGGATCGGTTGGTCAATAGTATGAGTACCAGTCGAATCACTTAGAAGCGGTTGGTCAATAGTATGGTACCAGTCGAATCACTTAACTTTGAAAATACAATCTTAAGAGAGTCAGAAAGATTGAGTGGTTGATTGGTCCTCGCATTAACGTAACATGAACAATTATAGATCATGCATAACACAAACAAATAACAAGACAACATTTGCTTAACTTTTAAGTTGTTTCCAAGTCACCAGTCTTTCAAAGATCAAATCGTTGGAATGTTAACAATATCTTTACTTCTCAACACAAAATGCGTTTTTTTTCTCTCTCGCTCACACGTCTAAACAACACCAGAACATTTAAAAGAAAAGGGGAGATATGGTAATAAAAATCCAATATCACAAATGTGCAATGGTTTTTATCTTTATATTGTCCTCAATGTATGGTTCCCCCATTATACATATACATTCGACATGAAAGCAAAATGAAGTAAATCTATTGCACAATAACGAACACATGTGTGACTTTCCGGAATATATAATGATTGTGTATATTGCATCAAATACAATGTGTCTACTGTATGTTTGTTTAACTTAAGTCAGTCTCCAGCTTTCATGAACTTCAAAGATGTGTTGATAATTTCTAAAAAAAATAAATTTAGAGTTCTGTTTCAGCTGTTGCTAAAAATGCTTCCGATGGTGAATCTCTGGATTGATCAATGGTAGCAACTGCAATTAGAAATAATAAAAAATCATAAATTATATTTTGTTTTCTTTTAAATGATGAATTAAAACTCTGGACACATTGTGTATTCTTAGACTAATACAATTTTAGCAGTAATTGATCTATCTATATAATAATTATATAACTACACGTCTAATTACATGTCTGTAACTAACATTTTGATTTTCGGAACTTATTTTTATGTGGGAAAGGAACTAAAAAAATAACTACCAAGCCTAACATTCATCATTTATATCATACATGTATGTTAGGGGAAGCTCCGCTACAAGTTATAGACAATGTGTCAAGTGAACTAAAGAAAATGAAGCTTCTAAAAAGTAAAGAATTAGTTAATTTATTTCGAAAAATGATGAATGTTTAAAAAACTAATCCAGTGCAAAACGGTAAAATGCTGTCACAGTTACAAGTTTTCAATGTTTATTATATTGCATATGAGGTTTAAACGATGACAACAGAACTGCACCGTTAAAATTGTGTTTATAGGGGAAATTAAAATTTTCGTGAACAAAGAATAGAATACTTTACTAAATTTTTTCAGGTTTTTGTTTTATTTGCTCTTTTGCAAATATTCTAAAGCTTTCCATAGTGATCAGCGTATCATCCCTACCTATCAGTACAAAATGCAGTTAATTTAATATCCCCCTCCCCACCCCTAAATACGTAAACACTTAGTCTACACCAAATACAACAGATTCAATTTACACTTGAATATTAAGATTGTTTAACATAAACTAACGTTTGTGCCACCAAGCTTAGAATTAAAATATTTGCGATTCTGTAGTTTACTGAATTTGAATGTACTTACAATGCTCACGCATTAAAATCAAACTTAGGGCAATTATGCCAACTAATCCAGCACAAAAAATAAATGTAGCTATTGCCACAAATACAAATTCAGTTTTCTTTTTCTTTGGATATTTAGGTTTTTCTGAAAAAGAAATTTGATATTGGTGAGTATTCTTTAAGCGGTTACATCTGCTTTTCCTAATTCATCGCAGTGATAAATGCTAAAGTGTTATCAAATACATATTAGGTGACGAACAAAAATAAATCGTTAAATGTTTTTGTAAATTGCACATTTGTTTTCGGCATTAGACAAGACGTATGTCTTCACGTGCTGCTTATGAAGTTTCTGTTTAATATATTCTATAAGATATAGGAACTTATGAACCATTTACCACTGGACATAAAGAAAACCAGAAATAAAACGTCAACCAAGTTTTCCACAAATCAAGAAGGAAATGATGAAATGGTTGTAGATTTGTCCTTTGTAAATTGTATTTAAAAAATAGCATTGTGCAGTTGAGCTCTTATATTTGGTTGCCATATAATAACCATGCAATGTATTATAATTTTCATATCACAATTCCTATAACGATTGAAAAGGCTTAATATGGTAGTGATCAATAGAAACGGACGTTGTATTTTCAATTTGAATTTGAATTTATAGTTATCTCTACTCTATATCGAGATAACAAATCAACATAATTACAATTCAATATGTAAACCATCATGCGACTCATCATACATATTATACTAGAAACAGTAATAAATAACTGTGACATGATACGCCCGTCACGTTTTCAAAGAATAAAGTTCAATTGCTTCTCTATCATTATCTATGTAATTACAATTATGTTTAAAAAACGAAAGGGATCTCATGTCAATAGATATAAACAATTCTCTAAAGTTTTATGCAAATTGGTTAAAGCGTTTTTGAGTTAATGTCCGACATGTTGTCGACGGACGAACGGACGGTGTTTTGCTTTATTGGCTTCAAAATGCCAATATTGTATAAAATTGTTGTTTTCATTTTCAGATTCGGTTGACATACATTGACAATCATACTACTTCTTCATTTTTATATTAGAATAGTACCCTCTAAACATGGCACTGTGTAGTTAACTACTGAAAAAGATGTGTGTCCAACAATACATATGACTTCAATAGTTCTATTCCAGCTACACGTGTCAATAATCTTGTAGACAAGAGACATATTTGAAGTATAAAATAAACCTTTGCGAACATTGGTAATGGTCAAGTTTTCTTTCAAATCCAACATCTGTAACAAAAAAAAATATTTATAAAAAAAACACAATATTTAACAGCCGATTCTTATAAATTTCAATGATTAAAAAATTAAAAAATAAATAATTTTGAAATATTTTAGTGACAAAAATTAATGATTACTGATAATTACATCAAATATACAGTAATAACATTAACAATTGTTGCTATTGGTCTCTATGATCAGTAAGTTATACAAATAGTTGTATATTTCGAATACATACATTCTTTCATCCAAACGTTGTTAAAGTCATACTAAACGAATGACTGCATGGTGAAAAATAATGTGTATCCAATTCTTAAACCAATACATGTATGAATGTACATGTATATGAGAAACTTAAAGCCGTGTTGCCACTGACCTAAACTCTGTGTTGTGTTAGTGTAACTCACACGTAAACTAAACACGATTAAACACCAATTGTTCAGAGAACAATTGAAAGTCTTTCCACCACTAACAATTTATGTTGATAGGAAAACAAGAAAATTCAGTTTAAAATGTCCGTTCCTATTGCTTAATGATGTATAAATTAAATTCAAAACAAAGGTCAAAATCTAGAACGTCCAATTACCCTATGACCTTGACCTCAATTTCAGGGTCATAAACTAAGGATTTCAAATTAAAAGAGACTAGTTCCTTAATATGCATGGTTAATGAGTTATATCACTTTACGCATAATTCTAAATGTAAGAGGGGCGAAAACTCCCATTTATTGTATACGCACCCTTTCAACCAAAATAAATAAGTTACTACATGTCGCAACTAACAATTGACCTTTTGACCTTGACCTATGTTTCCATATTTTTGGAACAAGGATCTTAAATCAAAAGAAATTAGGTCTCTATCACTTATGGTTTACCAGTTAGAAATGCATATCACGTATAGCATATTCATAAGGGGGGATAACTCTCATATGGAGTTGCCAGATAGCTTTGGTTAAAATTAATCGATTTATCATGAAGATGTAACGAGCAATTTGGTAAAATAAATTTTTCGGTTTCTTTTACGGTTGCGACATATAAGTAATAACAAGAAAAATAGTGTTCTCTTACATGGAAAGGATTTTAGTTACGCGATGTCAGTATCAAAAGCGTATTAACTGTTCAATATCATATAACATATGTCTTAGCGACATCTTGCGAAAACAAAGAAACAGCAGGGGAAAAAAAAGTTTGCGGAAGAAAAAAAAAAGAATAATAATTAAAAACCAATTGTTCAAAGAATAATTGAAGGTCTTTCCACAAGTAAAGATCTATTTTACTATAAAAATATTAAAAATTAATCTAAAATGTCAGTTCCTAAGACTTTATAATGTATAAATATGAATTTAAAGCAAAAGTCAAAATCTAGAATGTCCTATTTAACCTTTGACCTTGACTTCAATTTCAAGGTCATCGATCAAGTACCTCAAATAAAAAGACCCTAGGTCTGTTATATGTATGGTTAATGAGTTATATCACTTTAGGCATGATTTGAAATATAAGATGGGCAAACACTCTCATTTATTGTTTACGCACCCTTCTAACCAAAATTTATAAGTTACAACATGTCGCAACTCACAATTTAGTAAAAGTAATTTGTCAATATCTTTCACGGTTGTTGAAAATAAGAGAAAATAAGCCAAAATCAAAATTTAGAATATGACCTTC
Organism: Mytilus edulis; assembly: GCA_019925275.1. Taxonomy (NCBI): domain Eukaryota; kingdom Metazoa; phylum Mollusca; class Bivalvia; order Mytilida; family Mytilidae; genus Mytilus; species Mytilus edulis. Next base: position 53,804,035 of record CM034358.1, read on the forward strand.
ACCTTTGACCTTGACCTTATTTTCATTTTTTTTGGACCAAGGAACTTAAATCCAAAGACCCTAGACCTATATCACTGATGGTTTACCAGTTAGAAACGCATATCACTTATATCAAACGCATAAAGGGAAATAACTTTCATATGGAGTCTCCGGATCATAACTTCGGTGCAAATGAATATCCTAATCCTGAAGAAGAAACGAGTAATTTGGTAAAATAAATTTGTCGTAATCCTTTACGGTTGTGAAGGAATATTGGACACAAGAAAAACAGTATTTGGGGAGATAAATCTTACAACGTAAAGTATTTTGTGAAGCATGCGCAGTTGTAAATTTTTAAAGCGTATAAACTATACGATATCATATTTCAAATATCTAACCGACATCTTTTGAAACATCAATACTACGCAAGAAAAAAATTCAGGCAGAAGAAAAAAATAATAAAATAATTAAAAACCAATTGTTCAGAGAACAATTGAAGGTCTTTCCACCACTAACAATATATTTTGATATGAAAAAATTTATATTCAGTTAAAAAATCAATTCCAATGGCTTTATGATGTAAAGATATGAATTTAGTGCAAAGGTCAAACTCTAGAACGTCGAATTTGATTATGACCGTGACCTCAATTTCAAGGTCATAAACCAAGGACCTCAAATCAAAAGACCCTAGGTCTGTAATATGTTTGGATAATGATTTACATCACTTTACGCATTATTCTAAATATAAATGGGGAGAAACTCCCATTTACGGTCAACGTACCCTCGCAATCAAAATACATGTTGCAACTCACAATTTAATAAAAGTAATTTTTGATATCTTTTAAGGTTTTTGAAAATAAGTGAAAGTAAGCTGAAATCAAAATTTAGAATATGACCTTGACCTTTGACCTTGACCTCATTTCCATTTTTTTGGACCAAATTATAATGATTGACTTTTACAAAGTGTGACTTGGATGGAGAGTTGTTTCATTGGCACTTATACCACATCTTCTCATATCTATGTACAAATATATGATACATGTAGGTATGCTCTTCTGTATTTTAAAAGTTATGGTGTATTTATTCTTAAGATGCCTTCTCTTAGAAAATGTATGTGTGCAACATCATTCTCTCAATTTTAGACCAGTTTGTATGCTATAATTTTAATAAGACGCACACCACCTATTTGTGGTCCTCATTCCTATTTACGTTAACATTTTCACTTCAAAACATTTTATGGAAGCAGGATTAATATACATTTTTGTACCTGCATTTATTCACCCGACCGTACTGCACTGGCTACCGGAATTTTGGATATATACCAAACCATGCACTTTATATCTATGAATAAGGCTACACATGTATATGCCCTCAATTTAGAATTCATTCATACATTTTCAAAATTATTAGTAGATTGTGTATTCTACAGGAATCACCTGTTCTTCACCTTTCATCTGATATCTTAATTATATATGAAGTATAACATTAGAACTGGGGTGTTATTTTACAACGTCTATCCAATTTTTTTTGCAAAAAAATCTGCTCATGTCGGTGCCAGCGGCTGTTTTCAACTTGCAGTGAGATGAGAGGTTTTCTTTGGCTCCGTGTTGAAGGCCTCACTGTGACTTTGAGATGAAGAATAACAATAAAAGCGCTGTTTCTTGCTTTTGACGTGATTTTGTCTTTGCTGTGCATGAACTGATTTTGTGTCATGGATGGATACCCAGTATCTTTTGTTTTTCTATTCTACTGTAAAGAACTTAATACTTATTGCAGTATAATTATAGATATTTTTGTGTTTGCTCTATCAATCATGTCTATGAACACCTCGATTGATCGATTTTAATTTTATGTATTGACTAACAGTTGGTTCTAAAGTTTCAAATTGTATTTGATAAATAATACATGTATGATGAAAGAACTCACCCCATCAGTGGCATTACATTTTGGAGAAGGATATACTTTTTCCATTAATATATTTGCCTCTATATAATCTTTGTAATAAGTAATATTACCTGGGAGCTCTTCTATGGGATGATCTGAGAAGAACAAGAGCGTCTATTCAAGCATACTTCTTTACAGTGAACTTTTATTCAGTGGTTGTCGTTTGTTTATGTGTTACATATTGTTTTTCGTTCATTTTTTTTCTTTTTAACATACATAAGGCCGTTAGTTTTTTCGTTGGAATTGTTTTACATTGTCATATTGGGGCCGTTTATAGCTGACTATGCGGTATGCTCATTGTTGAAGGCCGTACGGTGACCTATAGTTGTTAATGTTTGTGTCATTTTGGTTTCTTTTGGACAGTTGTTTCATTGGCAATGATACCATATCTTCTTTTTTATAAACATATACAGTAATAACCTCGTATTTAATATACTATTTATTGTTACGGATGTAAGAACCATTATTGTATAAAAATAAGAAAATGGTTTATAGGCTTCATATATAGGTTGGAGGATGTACAAGTTTACAGCCACGTCCGTTCTTTAGAGCGTAAAATCCGATGCCTCGTATTTAGATAGTACCACACTCTTTGCTTGTAACGAACCCCTGCAACAACTCTTTGAGGGGTCCGTATGTGGCCGCCTGTTTCAATGCTATTTTCCACTGGACGTTTAACAACCAACCATCAATCAATCAATCATCATTGGGTTATTTTGGGTAATTATATCACACCGCATCTCCATTGTATATAGTTAGATGGTGTTGAAGTCATCGGCGATTATTTCGCTCGTCGTAACTATTAATATTTAGATCTTAATAACTTATTTTGGAGAGATGAGTATTGGTTTTTTAAATGAAGATCTTTGCAAACACAGTCACACAATAAGATTTACTTATTTACATTCAAAATCTTCTTCTGTCATTTCCAAAACAGTACTGAATGTGTTAAAGCCATAAGTACACTCGTAAGGAATGTTAACATCATCTTCGTTGAGAGTTTTTATTGTGAAGATCGAGGTGTTTGCAGATTCGATTACACATTCTGTGTACTTTAAAATGTTCAATGATACCCCATTAATTATGGCAAGGTTATATTTCCACCCTTTAGCCCATTTACGTGTATATCTATTACAGCAAGGGGTGGTATTGGTAAGATGGCACGACAGCTGAACGTCTTTTCCAAACACTGCAGGTTTAGTATAAAGCTTCCAGGAAATATCACCTGACAATCAATGTGAATGCTATATTTTATTTGCATATTGGTTTGATTCTACATGACTATATAACAAAAACAACAGAATAACAACATTACTAGTAATATTTTGGAACGAGAATGATACATAAACAGTTTGATAAGATGCTTTTAGCAACAGCAACAAAAAAAGCAATACTACTAAAGGACGATGCCGATTTTGTTGAGTCGCACCTACTCTGACACCATACAAAGATAAAAAATTTGTGATATGACGTATAAATGTAGTGTTTTGTAATTAAATTTGTCTATTAATTTTTAATAATCCAATTCGGAGACCGATATCGATCCGTTTATTATACTCTGTCATGCACGCTCAGTCAACTTACTGTCCGCGAAATTGAAAACCTCTTCGTTTGAACATTTGCCCGATTTCACAGGCATCTTCTAGTAGAAACAAATGTATCAACAGTACCTTCTTGTATACATTACAATTGACTGTTTAAGTTAAGTCCTTCCATTAGTCAAAATGTTTTATTTTGCGATTTCAGAGTGTTTATATGGTATTGTGTCACAAAAATAGTGATTTGTTTTTACGCCGGATAACCTTGAATTAAAAGCAAAACTGCAGCCAGAAAAACTGTCACATTCGTATTTATTCGGCATGTTTTCTTTTTAACAAACCTTATAGTTTAATATCACAAGCAGAGACAAAAATAATATAATAGTAAAAACAACCCAAAAACGAACTCCAATGAAAATTCAAAACGAATTGCAAAATCAAAAGTTCACACAGATCAAACGAATAGAAAAGAAAACATGATTATTGACGAATTAAATGTATAAAAAGATTACATTTGTAAATTAAAAAATTACTGTTAAATGTTTGCCTGATAACTTTCCAATTGCAAACTTGTAATTAAGAGTTACCTTTAGAGTGAACGTTATCACCTACCTTCGATTTCTATGATTATATATGCAGTGACGAAAATCGCAGTCACAATCCAAATAATCGTCTCTGCCATTCATTGAAACCATTCATAATTTTTTTCTGAAATGAATAAAACAAAATATCCAATCTTCATGTTTGAGTGCAAAGTGGAGATCAATTCTCACCTCTCATTAGACCTGTCAGAATAATCTGTCATAGAACTGTTCGTAACTGACTTAGAACAGTTCTACCAAGAACAGTTCTAGACCTGTTCTAATTAAGTAGAACTGTCAAACTGCGTTCTAGGTAGAACAGTCAGGGTCAGATCTAGGGTAGAACTATTCTGTTACGCCGTTCCTCAATTTATGTAGTTCGTTTGATTTTATAGGAGGATTATACATCTTTAACCTGATAAGAACGTTAAAACATTGTATCATCGCTGCCTTTCCCTTTCTCAGACGTATCCGTTACAGGAAAACTGCAAGGTCAATACGATCACGAGGAACATTTCGTTGAGACGTCATCTTGGACACAATTTGTTGCTAACCACAGAGTGAGTTAATTATATAACATTGCATTTAAAGCCTTCAAATTGCCTTTCGTAGATTTGAACCTTTTCTCCGTGAAATACTGAAAATTTAACCGTTCTTGGAAGTACAACATTTTCTCACACTCAACGGACTGTACCATGTGTATCTATTATTTTTGACATTTAATTTAACACATTGTAAAATTGCATTTTATTTTCAGCCTTTTACCATATGTCAGATTGGTTCATAATTAAAATATCAGCACCTGATTATATAGTCTTTTCTCCTTGAGCCCAAATCGTCGTTTATACTTAATTGCCAGGCCATTACAAGATCTGTCGAAAAATGTTCTAGATAAAACTGTCCAAAATCAGTTCTAACCGTAAAACTGTCAGCAGAACTGATTAAATCAGTTGTAACCGTAGAATTGTCAGCAGAACTGTCTAAAACTATTCTAGCCGTAAAACTGTCCAAACCTATCAGGATTGTAGAACAGTTCTAATTGACGTCACTGTGCTGTGATGAGAGTTTATTAATATGTTTTATATTCTTTTGACTTATTGTCACTTATTTATATTTAGAATAAATAGTTCTTAAAACTGTTCTGTGGATAAAGCTGACTAAATCAATTCTGGCCGTAGAACTGACCAATTCAGTTATAATCGTTGAACTGTTCTAGTCTTAGAACTGATCAAAAATTTGGTCAGTTGTACATTTTTTGTAGGTAGAACTGTCTCAAACTGTTCTAAGATAGAACTGTTAGGATCAGTTCTAGGTTGTATAACTGTCTACTTAATTCTAGGTGATATAACCGTCTACCCAGTTCTAGACCTGTAGAACTGACCAAATCAGTTCTAGGTTGTATAACTGTCTTATCAGTTCAAGACCAGTCCTGTAGAACTGACCAAATCAGATCTAGGTTGGATCTTTTCTAGGTAGAACTGTCTAAATGGTGTCAGGCCATCATTAAAAATATCTTTGTTTCCCCTCCCCTACTGAGGTTATCAGGGTATGGGTAGGTAGGTAGGCAAATAATTTTATTTTATTTCTTGATATAATTTTTCTATATTGAATTTTTACAAAATTCAACAGGTAAGATAAATCAAGAAAAGTGGGATATTCCCTGTATTCAGTGTACACCCCAGTTTTCTGGTGTTAAAAACAGTAAACAGGGACCTCCTTTTTTCCTATTCATTATATGGTATGAAATCTACAAAAGCACACATTCTTCATGTGATAACAATGTTAAATGAAAGCAAGTGTTAAATTAGTGAAAAATCAAGCTTATTTCAAGTCTAATTTTAACAAAACAATTCCTGTGTTCACCAATTCATACCTTGATCTTCAATTATGAGATAACAAAAAGATATGTTAATGACTTAAAAATTCAATAAACAAAATATTTCAATAGAAGTGAACATAATTCATGCAGCTTGGTCAATTAATTCCTAAACAAAGTATTTGTATGTTTTTTCGAGTTCTAGAAAAAAACAAGGCTTCACTTATTTATGTTTTGTTGTTCCTAGAATACTTTGAGTATTTATTCAACTGATGCAGTTATAACGTAAAACGTGCCCTTTTGTAAATTTCATGCCAGAAATTGAAAAAAAAACACACATTTAAACTGGTCTTGTCTACACCAGAAATCAGGGAGGTTCCATGAAAGCAGGGAATTCACGTATCCAACATTTTCTGACTTGTGCATGTTGTGCCCAACCTATTCGAAGTCACAGACAAAGTAGATTGATTTCGAAGCACGATTCAGACCATTTTTACTTGAAGATCTTACATCCTTTAAACAGGAACAGAGGTAAAAGTCAAAGCCAATCAAGGTGCACTCAGTGGGTTGAAAGACGCTTCAGATTTTTTATTTTCAAATATCACCCTTGCACACAGCACAAATCGTGTGGCAAGGCATTATGTTTTTTTTTTTATTCCGAATCATACAGACGCTTCAATGCAAAAAATGCCTTGATTTTTATTTTCAAATATCACCCTTGCACACAGCACAAATCGTGTGGCAAGGCATTATGTTTTTTTTTATTCCGAATCATACAGACGCTTCAATGCAAAAATGCCTTGATTTAAAACGCTTGTTGACTACAGCATCGGAAAGGTATGATAAAAAAACCAACGCACGTATACTACAGCATCGGAAAGATGTAAGCAACATAGAAAAAACAAAATTTGGACAAGAATGGCCAATTAATATTTTGAGTCGCGGCAATTTTACAGGGTCGGTAGGGGGAGGGGAAACAAACAATATTTTATTTTTGGCCTCAGAATAACAGTTCTGCATACTGTCCTAGAACAAATCTCCTGACAATATTCTGACAGATTTGATGAGAGGTTAGAAGTGATATCCACTGTTACCTCATCACTATTTTGAAATCTACGCCCTTGTCCCGACAAGCTCGTCCTTTTGAACTATTGACCTCATATAATAATTACTTTTGATTTGAGGCGTTAGATGTTGTCTATTATGACGTCAACATTTGATTGGCACCTTTGTGATTTCGAGTAAAGGCGGGTAAAATAGTGATACAAAAGAGCCAGACGACACATTCAAAATTCCATACGTCTGAAGCGCTTTTATAGATTTACCTTTATCAGGAACGCTGAAAGCTTAATATTTAGAAGCCAAAATTGTATAAGAACCTATATTACAAAAAAAAGTGTATCTGCCTAAGACGCAAGCAACGCTGAAACAGGACAAACAAAAACCCACTCAAGTTGACATTAATTTATGTTCAATTTTTTTAACTTCAGAATACGTTGACTAAGACGTTGTTTTTTTCCTTCCATGTGGTGATTGTTCTCTCAATTGCCTGATGCCTAAAAATACTATTACAAAAAAATCTTTGCTAAATTAACAAAAAATATTACGTTATCACTGTTGAAAAATCTTTTGGTTTTGTTTGAAATTTTAGGTCTTGCCATTTTTTTTGTGGAAAAACTTTTTGATTTTGTTCAGATTGTCATTATTATTTTCTTCTTCTACCACCACATTTTTTTCTTTCGGTAAAGAGTGATTTTGCTAGATATTTTGCATATGCTATCGAATAGTTAGTGTGCGTAATGAACTGAACCTGTTTAATCGATACGTTTTTATTATAAGTTACAGTTATTTCCCCTAACACTGTTTTCCTGCTTCTCTTAGGTAAAAAATTAACTCCAAATTATTTCACCAATTTGCTTGTTATATAATCCTTAGGATGTTCCGGATAATTTTGAATGAAGCTGTCTGGAGACTCCATATGAAAGTTATTCCCCTTATGTCATTGTATGTATGTTTCTTAAATAAATGAAATGTAATTGTGACTGGTAAACCATAATTGATAGAGACCAACGAATAGATGTTAGGTCTTTATTTGAGGTCCTTTGTTCAGAAAAAAATAGGAGTACAGGTCAAAGGTCAAGGTCATTTTCAAAATTTTCAATTTGGCTTATTATTGCCTCTTTTAAGAATTAGTATAGAATATAGCCTAAATATTTTTACTGAACTGATATTTAAATTTTTGACATGCCATAAGATACACATGTATATATGTTGGTAAAAAGGGTGCGTTGCCATTTGATTGGAGTTTCCTTCCCTCTTATACTCAGAATAAGCTGTATTTGGATAGAAATAATTCCCCTTTCTTGTTGGAGACTGTGAGTCAGTTAATTCGAGTTCCTTGTTATATGAACTAGGAATTAAGTTCAAGGTCTATTGTAACATTGAAGTTCTGTATGTTGACCTTAAATTTGCTGTAGATTCATATGAATACATGACAAAGTGTTGCATAAGGTAAGTAGTTTCCTTTGAAGTTTTTACCTGATAATCTGCTTAATAATTTGGTTTCTGAAAAACCATGGTTTAATATGAAGATTTATATGTTATTTCATTAAAAAAAAAACATGAAGTACTTTGTTCTTGCAACTTCGTGTATATAGGCAGAGCTTGGCCTAAGGGATAATCTGATATTTTTTTATGTTAAACTATGATTTCAACTCTGCCTCTCTGTTACCCATCCATGTGATTCACAGTTTATGGAATGCACGAAGACAAGGATTTCGTTTGTTTGACAAATAGGATTTCTACTTTCTTGGAATTCCTTTACTGACTTCCAAACAAACCATCAATTTTTGAGGAGGGCTGTTTATACCTGAGCCGGATTATTTTTGGCAATGCATTTAATACATGCAATACAATTTTGTTGGTGGAATTTTTTTTAAAGAATCTTTTTCTAAAAATTCACCGGCCCCCAGAAAATCAAATGGTATAGGCCTTAGAGGAACTGAGTCGCTCAATTCAGAAAAATAACTTTTTGTCATGTCTGATATATCGTATTACCCGTAATATCTTTTGGTTTTTTTTCAACTAAAAAGATATTACCTATATACCAATGCAAGCCTTGCGCTTTAAATAATGAAATTTAACTGTCTCAAGTGGATAAATATCGTATTACACTTGTTGGAGAGTAGGAATCTATATATAATCGTAGCAGGATCGTTGTAGAAGCGAAATGAGGTCATAGTAGCATCGCAAAAGCGACGAAAATTTATATTTTTTTTGCCGCTCATACTGCGAACTCACCACGATCTGAAGTTATTTTTTATCGCAGTGAGCGTTGTGTGATCGTGGTCTAGTGGAACTGGGACTTAAAACAATTCAAACGAGAAAAATAGCGGCCTAATGTATGTACTTTTACCTGTAGATAAACTCGGAAATAATTGTCCTCTCTCAAAGTACTATCGTGTAAGTTTAAAACCGGCAGTCTTATCTATGATTTAAAAGTCGGTCTGATGACGGAAACAATATCCGAACGCCTATTTTTTTCGTTTTTCTCCCAAAATAACTCAATTTGAATAACCATAAGAATGGATGACAATTGCGACTATGCATGTTATGTGTAAGTTTAAAACCTGTAGTCTTATAGATGACTCAAAAGTCGGTCTGATGACGGAAACAATATCCGGACGCTTTTTTTCGCTTTTCTCCCAAAATAAATTAATCTGAATAATCATAAGAATGGATGCCAAATGCGATTATGCATGGTACATGTTTTTGTACATATAGGACATAGAGGCATGATGATTAATTTATTGTGGAAGTATAGAAAATATATACCAATAAGGAGATTGGGATTATTGACAATTCAATAACTATTCTCAATAGTTCAAAGCACGGATGGAAGCCATTCTATATCAACATACACAAAAAAACAATGAACTAAAGTCAGTGAGTCATGTTAACAGGGTCCCGGCATGGCAAAATACTGAATATGTGTTCCTTTATAGCTTACTATTCTGTGTAAGCTAAGGCTTCGTATTGAAGGCCGTACTTTGACCTATGTTTGTTTACTTTTAACACATTAGGATTTGAATGAAGATTCGTTTTATTTTCATGTATGCCACATCTTTTTTCCCCATTACAAAACACAGTTATGCCCATGCACAAACTTTACGAAAAGGGACTGCTAATCGAATGCATTGGGTAGGGAAAAGACTTTTGAAATGAGGAGATAAATTATGTAGTGGATCGATATGCTTACGTAAAGTCTGTGCGAATTGGGACTGTACATCGATTGCAGTGCTTGGGCTCCTGCTTGGTCTTTGTATTTGGACTGTTACTAGTAATTGAATACATCCTGAAGGGAAAATGATCAGTGCTGGGCTGCTGCATGATCTGAACGAATGGAAACTGTTATTTTGATGTATCGGACAGATAGTCTTGTGCAATTTCTGCATTATCTCTGCGAATAGGAACTGTAGGAGTGCAGTGCTCATGCAGTACCTGAACGAAAGAACTCGGTTTATCAGAAGCAGCATTTATGTTGATGTCTTTATCATGTCTATGCTTTTTGAATTGGGACTTTTTATCAGATGCCACAAGGATATATATATATATATTGCGGTTCCATACTACTGCACGATCTGTCTCTATTGCGATCGGATGCACCGTTTAGGTAGATGTTACGTTCAGTGCAATCTAGTGCATGCTCTTTGCGAATGAGAACAGATTACTGTAAATTGGTTTCATTGTTTAGGAAGAGTCTTATGCAGTTAACAATTATATTAAAGTACGGCCTTCAACAGAAAGCATTGGCGCACACCAAACAGCAAGTTGTAAAGGGCTCATAAATGACAAGGTAAAACAATTTAATCAAGAAAACCAAAGGTCTTGTCTTAAAAAATACCCACTCAGAAACAAGAAACATATATGAACAATACCGTCAAACGACAACCACTAAGTATTAACAACAGGCTCCTGGCTTGGCAGGTGTATAACAATGCAGAGGGTTTTAAAGTTATTTGAAGGTTTGTTTTTAAACACAATTTTATTGTAACATGTGTAAGACGCTGTCAGATAAACATATTTAATTTGCGTTAGTATGTCCCATCTACGGTAGTAGAGGGGCATTATGTTTTCTGGTTTGTTGGTTCGTTTATTAGTCCATTCGTTCGTTTGTTTCTTTTGTTTGTTCGTCCGTCTGTTTGTTCCGCTTTAAGTTAAAGTGTTTAATCAAGGTAGTTTTTGGTGAAGACCAATTAATTTGAAACTTCGTATGCATGTTCCCTATGGTATGATATTTTTAATTTGAATGCCAAATTATAGTTTTACCCCAATTCCACAGTCAACTAGACATAGAAAATGATAGTTGGAGTGGGACAACCGTGAACTATGGACACATTCTTGTTTTTATGAATGAATCGCATTGGGTATGCAATGTTCGAATGCGTAATTAGGTTGCACATCAGTAAACCATAATACATCCTAGTTTTAGTTAGTTACAGTTGACTACAACGAACATTTCAGACCATGTCATTCTGCCCGTCGAAAAAAATTGAGTAGCATCTCATGTGTATTTTTAAGGTTGCACTTTGTAAATACAGCTGTTTTTCATCAAACGCCTCTTTTGGGGAAATCTTGAATATTCATAGAAAAAGTAATTTTGTTAACATACTGGTTCCCAGTTATGCTCTCTGTGTTCCATCTCACAGACACATTTCTTGGGAATGTTACCAGTAAATATACATGTGCATATTATTAGCATTGAAATCTGTGGTAACCTTTCATTCGAGGTAGGGGTAGTTAAGAAAATTATTGTTAGTTTCAACTATGAGAAGTTCAGGGCATATACACGTTGAAAATATGCCGCAAAGCCTATATTTTGACCTTTGAAAAAAATTGTGGTGCATATGAACTTTCAATTCTAGGATTAGATTTTTTTTCAAAACTTTATAGTAAAAGTGGTACAGTTTTCGCCGCAAAAGGAGTTTCTATGGGAATGTAACAGGAACAATTCTGCTGGAGATTCGCGGATGCGGACCACAGCTAATTCTAGTTTGTAAACTGATGTAAACGGAAACGACTGATGCCAAATGTGATGCGCTATAATATATCTAAGTAAATGAAAACCAAACACTGAAAACAATATACAAATTAATCAACAGATTACAACTTTTATTATGATATGCCAAAAGTAAGTAGAAATGGAGCATTCAATGACTTCAAATTACCCATACTAAGGAGGCATGTAGCTAATGCACTAACCTAAACGATGGTTGGAAAGCTTGGCTTTTCTTGGTTGGACTGAGTGTCAGTCCTCAGGGCATTCTAAATAAGAATCTAAAACAAGTTCTGTAAAATATATTAGTTTCTCACAGAATTAAAATAGCAAAACCTACGCAATTTAATAAATATGTAGTGAATATTCAACTTATTCATCAAATAAAGGAATATTAAATTTATAGTTTTAAACAAGGGAAATAATAGGGACAAAACATTCTCTAACTGCCACAGGAAATTGCATTGTCAATATTTACAGAAATGCAACCTATATAGGGTGAAAAAGAGGAACATTCAGAATTTAACCAAATTTGTTTTATTTCACAGATGTTAAAGAAATTAACTCAGATATGAAGTTTTATAAATATTTAAAGAAGATTGATAGAATACTGGGCCTTAAATATTATGACTCAGCACAAATTCACAGTTTACAGTATGCATAGTTTACTTAAAGTCCTGGATACAAAATGAATCCATAATATTTGCATATTTGTGAGTTAAATTGTCAAGAAGGGTTATATTTACTCTTCGCAGTCATTGAAACTCATAGATCCTTCCTGAATATTAGTTAAGAGGTGTTTGTGTCCTTTCGATAACCCAAAAGTAAGCCGCATCACCTACATCTGCTTTTTTTTGTCACCACGGCATAATTAACACAAGTTAGAAAAACAAAAATATCTCAAAAAAACTTACAATAGTGTGTTCTATCCTGGATATGTACTTAATATTTCAAATTGCTAGAAACAGCAGAATGATTTAGGAAATTTGAGGCTCCTGGGTGCAAAAAACATAGAAAATTGCATACCCCCGTGGTCATAAAACAAATAATTTAACTTGTAAATGCTATAATTTTATGATTTTAAAGCTCTTGATATAGAAAACAATAACTATGCTTGGAAATTATGCAAAAATCAGATGTAAGCAGTCATCTCCATAACATTTTAAGTGAATTTATATCTCAGACTGGTATCTGCATACATGCAACTATTGCAAATATGGCTTTGTTTGAAAACTTTTAGTACATATATTAGCTAAATTGTGTCAAATATATGGTTACAGATGATACTGTTGTGACAAGAATTCTAACTTGGCCATTTGAGACAGGAAATGTGTACTTTAATTGACAAATAGGCATACAGTAAGAAGTGGACTGGAGACAGAGGCTGGATTTGATACTTTATATAATCTTGAATGTTGTAATGATTGATTGCTAAACACTACATTTATAGTATTCTGATATGCTTTCAATATGTTATCAAAACAGTTTAAACAGGTTCTAGGCATTGTTTATCAGAACATATGCAAATAGAGTAAGCTGGCAATAATTAAAGTCTTGTTTTCAAATTCTTTTAAAAATTGAAACAGGGGAGGGGGTAAAAATGTACAGTAAAGCAACATTTAGAATATACCCAGTAATTCCTTTAAGGCTATAATTCTGATAAATAGTATTAATGCGAGAAAAACTAATTTTAGAAAGTTTTCTATTTGAATAACTGTTTGTATAGGTTGCACTTTGTAAATACAGCTGTTTCTCTTAACACGCCTCTTTTGGGGAGATCTTGAATATTCATAGAAAATTAATTTTGTTTACATACTGGTTCTCAGTTATGCTCTCTGTATTCCACCTCACAGAGACATAACTTGGGAATGTTACTAGTAAATATACATATGCATATTGTTTACATTGAAATCTGTGGTAACCTTTCATTCGAGGTAGGGGTAGTTAAAAAAATGAGTGTTAGTTTAAACTATAAGAAGTTCAGGTCATATACACGTTGAAATTATGCCACACAGCCCTATATTTTGGACCTTTGAAAAAAATTGTGGTGCATAGGTAAAGTCCTCAATACAGATTCAAACCAAGTTTAAATATTTACTTGAAGCTGATAAAACTACAGCGATGTCTTTGAGCTTATTTTGACAACATGAAACCAAAACGATTTTTTTTTTACTTTGTTAGGGAAATATTATAATAACATACTCCTGCTGTAATGAATGTTTAAGAAAATCATATTTAATAAAAAAAAATTATAAAAATCATATGATACTTGAAATTATCCTTTTTTATATATACTATGATGGATAAAAAAAATATATATAAAGAAAGTACATTTTGTACATTGACGTACTTGAAACTTAAACAAACGGGCACTAGAAGATGATTATTAATCTGAATCTTTGTGGAAATTTTTAAAATACACCAAATCTGTTAACACTTGGGGCCATGTTAATGAAAGCATCCCAGGAAGTATACTAAGAGCTGCCCTAAGGCGCATTTTGTCTGAGGACGTTTAAAGAGGCTATCTTAGAACGGTACTAACTACGATGGTCGATCCTAGGACCATCCTAACACATGTATTTTAATTAATGATAATATACATGTACATGTACAATGTACAATGCAGATAAATAAATGACATACATTTTAGTGTAATCAATTACTATAATACATGTTCCAGACCAACTGATTATTTGAACCGTACGCGTCGAACCGTATGAGTTTACGCGTACGGTCCAGTACGAGCTGACCATACATTTTATTTGATCATATGGGTTATATTGAAACAAGCATTTAACACAATCTTTATTTTTAGTTTTACAAATTGTTATTGATAATTTATTACAACAAGATAGATAAAATGAACAAACGAACAATTGAAATTAAGTATTTGTTTAATTGTATATCTGAATCCTATTTTGGTACCCTCGCCCAAGGTGACACAATTCAAGTAACGTAATATTTTTCACATTTTCATATATGCAGTTCATGCATGTTCCTTTGCATTTGCATTTTTTGGTAAAATTGCTAAATATTCTATAACAATTGTCCTTCCACATTATGTTTTCTTCCGATATCTCCAATTTCAGTGATCATGTTATAGTTATTGACCAAGCAAGTCGGTATATTGTATCTAATCTGCAAGGGTTGGGTGACCCTGGTTAACCCGAACGACGTAGGAGTTCGGGTTAAGGGTTCACGCAAAACGTGCAGTTTAAATCCAATATACCGATTTGATTGGCCAATAACTGTTTTAACACATGACGCCATCAATTAACGTGAACGTTTAAGAAATATGCAAACGAAATCCCGCAATTCACGGCTCCTAGGAAAATTCTTGTAAAGTAAAGAAGGGGGAAATGAGTCTTAATGTAGTATGAGATTGGTACGTTTAAAAAAAAATATATTTAGGCTTTCTAAATTGTTAAATTATTTACGATTAAACTGTAATTTTTTTCTATTGTTTCTGTTACATTTATTGTACTTTCAAAACGGTGTTATTGAGTAATTGTAATTGCTTTTCTTTCCTTAATGATATGCTTAGAGAAAGATGAACCGATAAAGATGTTACTACATAAATTTAAAATGTTTAATTAACAGAAACAACGGTTCTCTTCCCAATCTTTATCCCCTGCCCGACCACAAATTTAAATTCAATTCCAAAGGGGTCCCTGTACAGGAATAAATACGCCAAAAACGTAATGAATTTTTTTGAGTCTATAACTTATTCAAATCAGATTGTATTACCTCAAAAATATTCTTAAATACATGATTTCTTTTTGGCACAAAAATCGTAATTATCTGTTCTGACTTTTAAACACTTAATTTAGATTTTCAGTGTACACAAAATAAAATAACATATGTCCCAGTTTAGAAAATAAAAAAGGAAGGAGAAACCTTTTTTTCATCAGGGCATCGTTTTTCAAAAAAGTGTTAGTAGTTCTTCTACTGTAATTACTAGACCGTCAGCACTCGGGGTTTGAAGGCGAACTCTGCCCGTGAGTTTATTTGAGCTCCAATTTTAGTTAATTAGGACTGTTAATTTTCCTTCCAAAGGGGCTACCTCTATCAATAAAAACTGGGCGCCACGAAATAGCCGAAATGTAGCGCTGAAAAGTGACGTTAAAACACTAACAATCAATCCATATTTTTTTTCTTTTTTTTGGAAACTAAAATTTTAGTCTCGCTACAATCGTAAATATTTTTTAATTTTATAGAATACATGTTACACCCCTTTCAGAATCCAGGAAACGCCCCTAAAGGTAAAAATAGATTTGAACTGTGCAGTATATCTGAGGTAGTTAATGCACACCTTAGCTGTGCATTATTCAGATTATAGCACAGTAAGAACAAAGCAATTTTACCCATGTCATGTGTTAAAATTCAAATAATGTATTACTGATCGACATGCGTAACACAAGGAGATTAACAGATTTAATCAGTTAATAAGCGTGAATTTAAAAAAAAGATAAAAATACAAAGTTTTTGTTTCAATTACAATTGAACTTATTTATATTAATTTGATATTTAAGTTATGTTGATCTGCTATATGCATTTGTATCTAATAAACCTGACCAACATTTTAATATAAGTCCGCCCGTATGAGTATTTTGAAAAAAAGTAGGCATACGGTCCAGACCGTACGCGTACGATCCAAATACTCATACGGTCTGAAACATATACATTGTAAATTCATACACCATTGGAACATTGTCAGGGGCAGTATGTGTGTTGAATTCAATTTTAGCCATACAAACTTGATGTGTCTCCAATTATTACTTGTATTGAACATGTTGAATCAGCCTTAGTAAAAAAGAGACTGTCCATTATTCCCGAAATTCATTTTTTATTCGCATTCCAAATATCATTTTACATTTTGGTCAGGTACAACAACTGTTGCTAATGATGGTAGACTCATTTAGCTACAAACAAAGCAGCATGAGTTATTCTAAATGAGCGCTATTTTATGACATCGTCAAATACAAGTTTACTAGAGCTGGATTGATGTCCATTTCATATAAATGTGTATACAGAAAAACGACTTATGTTCTGAAAGTATTTCATCAAATGATTTCGGAATATTTCAATGTATTTATATATATGTGCATCATGTTAATTAAAAAGAACTATATAGTAATAAGTTGGTTTTTAAAAACTCAAATTCAATACTACATTGTATAAACCTCTTTGTTGATTCATCGATCAAATTTGTCTTCAAATTAAAAAAAATGTCACGCAATTGAACCTTTTAAAAACATATATTGAAGATTATTTGATTTCAAAAGGCCTATAGTACATATACTAGTATAACAGTTAAATATTGTGTTCGTTATTTTTATAATTGAGTTTATGCCATACGTGTTGTTTTTATTTAGACTTAGGACATCGTAACTGTAAGGACTGTCCTACGACCTCTGTATATATTTAGTCAACTTAAGGACCAAATGTAGAACATATCTTATTAATTTTGAGAAACTTTTGTTATCCTGACTTTAGACTAAGACATGTCCTTAGAAAATCTTTAGACACGTCCTAGTCCTAGAACAGCTTCATTTACATGGTCCTCGGTATAAAAAACCAAAAACGATAACTAGGAACGGATAACAATATCACATCCTTTTATTGAATCAGAATATGCTCCGTGACTATTTGTTTATTGACCCAGTAAACTTCGACAAACTTCGGCAGTAATCTTGAAAGTTAGTTACATGAAGCTTGCAATGTCAATCCTATCGACTTGCAATATAGACTTAAGTAACGTAAAATTTTGACTGCCTTAGTTTCTTTTCGAAAAAAATGAAAAGTCACACTTGATCAAAAGAGTTTAAAAAAATAGTGTACACAATCCAAAATTGCAAACATTCTAGTAAACAAATTCTCATCTTCTCATACATTGTGTCATAACCGAATAGCAGCATTGTTTGTTAATCCATCTTTTACGTCTTGTCAACACGACAAAACCATAAACAATTGTTGATAACTATTTAAATAATTTACATGTAGATGCGCGTTGTCATTTAGTGCGTTTAACCTTAGTTAATACCTTCACTTACCTTGTTATTGTATAAAAACATTACATTATTAGATATTTATAGTCATGTATCATCATTATTTCTATTTGTGTACGATATTTGCAGTAAGGTTTATTTTTAACAAATTATTGATTAGTTAAAATATACCACTAGTTCTTCAATATTGCATATGCATTGATTGTTTTCATACCTTTAAATATTTAAAACTAACCAACACAGTTGTTATACACTGTATTTGTTTTATTTCAAAAGAATCAGATATCAAATACATAATCCATGGACCGTTGTCGTTGTTAATTAGATAAAATCTATACAATTTTGTCAGTTACTGTATCATGTGTATACTCAATAACTAAAGAATCGAACAACCTCGAATATGATCTTTCGAAGTTAAATTTATACTTCATATACATTTGTCAAGAGTTATCGAAATGAATCATACTGACGGGGCAATATGTTTGTTAAAATGTAGATTTTATGGAAATTAATTTACACTGTCTACAAAAACACATATTCAGCCAAACCAAATTTAACAATATTGAAAACTAAAGTCTCATGTGTCATTCCACCAGTAAATAACAAAAAAATAAATTTGATATTCAGTTTCGTATACTTTTATTTTCTTATGAGCATTTCTCTAATGACTTATTAATAACTTTTTTTTTATTTGTTTCTTATTCTTCACGTTAATATTTCTTCAAACCCTAGATTACATGTAGTTTCAAGTGCAGGCTTTTGATATACTGAAAGTGGGGCAACATATACCACGGGGATAAAAAACATTACACAAGACACAACATAGAAAACAAAAGACTTGTAAGCAACACGAACCGAACCAACAACTGGGGGGGGGGGGGGGTGATACATGTATCAGGTGCTCAGGAACCTTAAAGGTTTTTTTTAATATAAACTTGTTTTGTGATTACGAACTTATAACAAAATAAAACTTAAAAAACACGTACTTTTCATTAAAAATAGCATGAATAGGGTACATTAAAAAAATTACATTGCAGCGATATTGATCAAAGAGGGGCAAAATATGCCAGAGGGACAGTCAAACTCTTCAATCGAAAGAAGAAATGACAACGCCATGGCTTAAAAATAAAAAGACAAACAGACAAATAATTTTACAAAAGACAGAAAATAGAAAACTTAAGACTAAACAACACGAACCCCATCAACAACAGGTAGTGCTCTCAGGTTCTTGAGAAGGGTAAGCAGATCCTGCTGCACATGTGGCACCCGTCGTGTTGCTAATGTTATAACAAACCCGGTAAATAGTCTAATAGATAAAAATGCATGGATAAAATAAATATTGCAGTTTATGGCAAAACTCAATGCCCCGAAATGGCTAAAAAAAATTAAGTAAACTAGCAACCTCTTATATTTATAAAATGATAAAAGAGAAAAGATAAACATTTTATATATTATAACAAACTACAACCATGGAATCACATACATGAATTGATTTTAAACCCTGTTTTCCACCATTCCTCATGTGAAGGTGAAAAAATCGTCAAAAATAAACAATTGACAATGCTTTTCAATAAAACGAGAGTAAATTACGTTATACATTTATAGCTTTTGGATACCACACGTCATGTTTCATCAATACTGAACATTAAGGGAAAATGTACAAGTAATCAATATGCTGATGTTTCATATTGACAACATAATTAAGTAATGACTATTCCATATTGAGTTATATTAAAACATCATTACGTAATGTCGAAACCACATTAAGTAAAGACAAAATATCATTAAGTTATAATAAAACAACATAAAGTAATATCAAAATTCCACATAAGACAGCTGCGGCGTTCCATATCACACCGTCTTTGACGTAAATCTCACAACATTGAACGCCAAATTCGACCAATTTTCAGTTTCTCTGTCTCCGTCATAGAAAACGAACTATATTTGACTACCTTTAGGGTACCCGTAAAAAATATGCAAAATTCACAAATTTCAATAAAGATCTTTAGAAAATGAAAAAAAAAAATTACTTTCACGTTACCATTTGTGATCGAACTTCTGCTGTAAAAATCGCCGCATTTTAAACTAAAACCGAGGATACATTCGTTATCTACGTTCATATCCGTACATATGGATATTTCAACAACCTTCAGTACCCTGAACATACTTCGGCTTCGCCTCAGGGTGTTACAATATCCATATTATCATACTGATATGAACGTAGATAACTTATAGTATCAACGCGCTTTGCGATACGCTCTTGTG
This sequence comes from Mytilus edulis, assembly GCA_019925275.1. NCBI lineage: Eukaryota > Metazoa > Mollusca > Bivalvia > Mytilida > Mytilidae > Mytilus > Mytilus edulis. The sequence continues at coordinate 53,824,221 of CM034358.1, forward strand.
AAAATAAGATATTTTTTGTTAGATGAAATACATATTGATGTTTGTCCTCATATCGACCTACACCATAATAAAATTGAGAATGGAAATGGGAGATGGGGCAAAGAGACACCAACCCGACCATAGAGCAGACAACAGCCGATCGCTAGATATACTAGTTCAGTGATAATGAACGTCTTATCTAACTCCGAATTACGCCTAAGAAATTAAAAATCAAACAAGACTAACAAAGGCCAGAGGCTCCTGACTTGGGACAGGCGCAAAATTGCGGCATGGTTTAACATGTTTTTTTGGGATCTCAACCCTCCCTCTATTCCTCTACACAATGTAGAAAAAATAAACGCGCAATAATACACACAATACAACTTAGTTTAAGAGAAGTCTAAGTCCAATTTCAGAATATAAAACAAAAGAAAATAAACAAAATTACAATAATACATAAAAAAACAACAAACTACTAGCAGTTACTCACATGCCAGCTCCAGACCTCAATTAAAATGATTGAAAGATTATATCTTCATCAAATGAATATCAGGCACATTTCCTCCTGTTAGGGGTTTAGTATTATACCATCAAGAACTATAGGAGAAGAACATAACCCGTGGCTGCCAACAACTGGTTTTAGAATAAATGTGTTTAATTTCGATGCAAAGACCCTATAAGTGAATCAATATTAAAGGTTAAATATGCAATCTTTAATGACCCGACAACAGTATCGTAACTACATCCCTTTTTAATAAGTCTGTTTAAAGGTTTTGTTAACTTTTGAGGTGAAAACTTACATTTTTGTGCTATGTAAAGAATATTACCATAACAGATTTGATGTAAGATACCTGAACGTATAAGATGTCTGTATGTTGAGTTATATCTACGAATGATTTCCGTATACCTATGATAAAATTTAGTAAACGTTTTGACTAGTTTGTGAAATCGAAACCCTGATGTAATACTTTTTTCTGTTATACATAAATTTCTCTCGCTATAATCTAATACGTTGTTACATACACGAGCGAATCGTACAAGTTGAGATATTTTAACACCATAAGATGGTGACAAGGAAACGTCACCATCTACAAATGGATAATTAACAATAGGAAATGAAAAATAAACTCTTTAATTTATCATAAATTTTAGTATTAACCTTCCCGTTTATGATATATATATATTTAGATCGAAGAAAGGGCAGTGGTCATTGTTAGTATTTGATTTATTTATGTTAGTTCAACAGGATACATTTCTTTAGTATATTTACATATTGAACATGTTGAAGTCGTAATTATTGAGAGCCAATATATCATCCAAATATCTAAAAGTGATGTTAAATTTTTGTATTAAATGTTGTTTCGATGGTCTAAGCTGATTTTAATCATAAATTGTAACTCCTAACAATACAAAAACAAGTCCGCAATAAGTGATGTACAGTTAGACCCCATTGGACTTCCAATAACTTGACGATATATGAAATATCCAAAGCGAACAAACATGTTATCAAGTAAAATTCAAGCGCAGATATAGTATCAACGTATGTCCAATTGACATAGTTCTTTTGTTTGTTGCTACTACAAAAATACCTAAAAGAGTTTGAACAAATATATCTACATTATTTTAAATGCCCATTTTATTAGGTGTGTGTTTTTTTCAATAAGAATATGGGACAAAGTGGTATATATAGGGGAGACAAATCAAAACTTTGAACAGATTCAAAATCACCAATATATGCATGCAATTAATCAAGTACTTCCTAGATTTTGACACTCCAAAAGTAATTAATTCCACTATGTTTGAACAACTTACAAAGTGTACTAGTAAGTATAATAGACAAATTAGTAGTGGCTTGAAGATAAAATAAATCTATATTTATAAGGTATTTTGTTTAGCTTTGGAAGCCAGTACATAGTTGGAACTTTAATTGTATTTGAGTCTGCTTGTAAAGAATAATCTAAAAGTTTATATAAAAAAGAAGATGTGGTATGATTGCTAATGAGACAACTATCCACAAAAGACCAAAATGACACAGACATTAACAACTATAGGTCACCGTACGGCCTTCAATAATGAGCAAAGCCCATACAGCATAGTCAGCTATAATAGGCCCCGATAAGACAATGCAAAACAATTCAAACGAGAAAACGGCCTTATGCACGTAATAAAATGTGTTTGTTACATATGTCGTTTTCTGAAAATGAGGTCAGTTGGAATGTTGGTGAATTCGTGATTTCCTTTTGCAGAACCTAAATGTAAAATTTACGTCAAACAATATTGATATCATTAGCAACTTTATCAGCCGGGACAAAAATAAATTCTTTGACTAGTTTTTATGGTTGTTGTTAAGAGTAAAAAATAATGTACACACTTTCATAGGTTTTCATATTAACTTGATGGTTGTCAGTAATCACGCTTTCTGTTGTACGGTGAACTCTTGATTTCATCTAAATAGTAAAACAGATCTGATTTCCTACCTACCAACTTGTGTTCTGATAGAGGTTGACAATAAAAATCACAGAACTCGGCATAACCAACCTTACTGACCGTATATCGACCTTTTACATTGCAGGATGACGAAGGAGAGCATATCCTGCACGAATGAGTCGATCGGTAAACACTTAAATTGTTGGAATAGAAGTTATTTTAATAAAAAAAAAAAAAAAATAGCACACACTTTCATTTTAATTCTTTACATACTTGGTATTAAATTTTGAAATGCTTTTTTTTAATATAGTTATCGGCAATTTATTAAAACAATTTCTTAACTGGATACCACAAGTCAATAATTGACTGGACTGTTGTAGATTTGAGAAGTGGATAAAGTAATGCAATTGTTTAAAAAGGTGTACTGGAATATAAACTGGAGTTATGAAAATAAACATCAGTCATAAGCAGGAATGACAAAGATCTGATACTATTTCTAGATGTCGTTTTTTCTCGTAAAAACTATTTTGTATATAAGCATTTATATTTTTGCAATATGAACATACATCCTTGAACCGCTACTACTTCTGTTGTCAACTAAATAATAATTAAGTCATGGTACCGTTACAATAAAAAAAAGTATAATAGCCTTTCAAGACGTCATCCGTGTAACATGTACAAAATCACATAGGTTTGAATGATTTTACACTATAATCTTTTTGAAGCCCTTTATATCTTGCTGTTCGGTGTGAGCAAAAGCTCCTTGTTGACGACAGTACTTTGACATATAATGGGTTTTCTTTTACAAATTGTGAATTGGATGGGCAGTTGTCTCATTGGCACTCCTACGCTATCTTCTTATACATGTTATACATTTATTGGTGGCATACAGCTCTTGTCTGCTCTACAGTCAGGGTTGTTGTCGCTTTAACACATTCCCAATTTCCATTCTCAATTTTATATCTATGTACATACCGTAAATGTGTTAATGTTATGTTTTGCTTTTGGTAAATCAACATTTAGATAGATAGAGGACATCTTAATGAATTGTCCATTTCTTTCTACGTCACCGGAAGTTCATGTTGAATTCACATTTTGAAATCACGTCATATAATGTTTGATATATATTGGTGTAACTAATAGCGCATTCAACACGGACAAATAGTCCATACATTTTAGTTTTGTAGTGTTGAACTTTTGTTCAAGTGCCGATACAAAGTATGAAAAGACTCTTTTGTTTTGTTATCGATTGCTACATTAAAAAGTATTTTGGTAAAAGTAACTCACGTAATTCAAGTCCCACGTTATGCAGTGATTCCAACTTCCTTAGTCAAAAGTTTCCAGATTTTTTTAAAATATTTTGTCAACTTATTGAACAGTTAACATGCTGATCGCTTCAATTCTCGGCGATTTTAATAGGTTTTGCAGGCAAATGATTTTAACCGTGTTTTAATTTTTTTTTAAAGAAAAGTACATCAATATATTTAAATATGAATACAGCTGTTGTTCTCTACACATATCGATTCGTCTAGCAGGCCTAGTTTAATTACGTTTGAACGCATTTTTCTCACTTCAAACATATAACTATCATTTTGTTGTATTTAACCACCTTGGTTTAAAACTCATTTAACAATTACATTAATAAAACAATTGTATTTATTTTTACATTCCAAAATCATTTATGTTTTCCATTCAGAAATACATATAATCTTTCACATATCGGTAGATCCTACTCTTTTTGTAGTATATATAGCGTGGGAATGAAAGATAACAATACTGTGAAGAATCGTTGTGTGAATTTGTTTTATACTTACAAAAAGTTCGAATTGCGTGTGACAAATAATAAAGTAATATCAATTACTTAGGGGCAAAAGGAAAAAAACGCTTCCTTGCTCAATAATTTAAATCTAAGCGACTTAATCACAAAGAATTATTCTAGATAGATCAACATATCATTTGTCCAATCTTTTCTTCAGGGATATGTCAAGACTCAGTTTTATTTTCTATTCTGGTTAATTTTAACATCAGTCATATAATTCAGTTTTCCTAGTTTTGAAATCTAGTATTAATCCGACAAAATCAGAGAATCCAGAAATTTCTTATACACAGAAGGTAGAAACAAAGATTTTTAGATGTTTATAAGCTGAAACTAGAGTTATACAAAACCTTTTAAATGAAGTATAATATATAACATTAACGTAGAAAGACGGTATTTACTGAGTAAAACCAACCATTGTCAAATGTAATTGTAGCTTGATCTCACTTAGAATAGAAATTGAAGGGAATAGCCTGTAATGATGATAAATTAATTAATTTTACTTAGAATCAATAGCGATAACGTATACACTAAAAAGTTTAAAACTATATCAAACATTATTTCGTACGCATTTTTTGTTTACATAACTTGAATCAATTGAAGACGCTAAGATTCTACTCTTTTATTAGAACACAGTTCATCTTATCAAAATAAAAATAAATTAAGGTCCAAACTAATGACACATTCTATTGATTAACAACATTTGTAATACAATAGGTAAGAAATTAGTAAAATTCGCATGGACGAGCACCCATGCCAATCGTATTAGATCAGTACAAAATTGATTACTTTTTTCCTACAGACAATTTTTCATTGACATTTCAGACTCAGATACTTATAACCTAACAAATAAACTAACAAGTCGTTGTAAATCAATCAACCAACTTACAACGTAGTTTGAAAACAACAACATGTTTTATTTATAAACATTGCTTTAGTAACTGTTCTTCATACAACTTCTACTTACCATGTATTTAAAAAAAAACAACGAACAAAATCCAGTGAGTGTGTTTTGATTTGAAATACTTAAACTCCCATTTATCATGTATTAAAAATACTCGGTTTCCACGTATTAACTGTTAATTAACCTATAATCTTCCAAGAAGTATGTTGAAGGTAAAACGTTTATTTTTTGTGCAATGTCATTTATACTACAGATAAACCTTTTGTCTTTTTATGTTTGACTTAAGTTTATGATGACCGGCTTTGCACCTCGTTTTTATTCGACTAGCACTTTGCAATATATTCTGTTTGAAAATAAATGTTCAAACTTATATACGACTTGTATTGATTGCAAACAATTAATGTCGTTTATTGAATATGCTTAGCAATGTTACATATCTGTATGTGTCACATACTTGTAGACCTAGTTTTCCATAGTAACATTTATATCTTTATCGTTATAACTATTTAGAACTCAAACACACCCACATTAAACGTATTTCAATAAGTACATCTCAGTCAGGGTTTTACTTCGTCAAAAATATCTCTCCATTACGCCAATTCATTTCGCAATCGTAAAAATGAAAGCCATTGTAGGCCGGGATGTCGCGCTGCCAATTTTGCTCTTGAAAACCGACAAATTTAACCACATAGCACCATTACGATCCCCATATGTCAGATGTATTTTAAAAGGCGAATGTATATACTAGCCAATGAGCATCAGATAATGATATTGTCTGCATTGATTCAACTTAAAACTATTGTATGATCGGTTGTCATGTGGAATTTTCGAACAATCTTAAACAGGTCGGGACCACTACCTAATATGGAAATGCATAAATTAGCATACTTATGTTCTCGCACATGTAATTGTTTATTTACATGTGACGCAATTTATTCTTACCTAGGTTTTTGACCAATCCACTAAATGAGTCACAATGCATGATGGACTACTACGTGTTTACAATCAACCAAGAACGCGTGTTATTTACTGAAATACAACACATTTTTTCGTGCAATGCGGGATTCACAATTTCGCTTAGTTTTTCATTTTGTGTATCCTCATTTATAATTCGTGATATAAGGTATTACTTCCATGCTCAGATTAACGAAGAGTTGTTTCTATGCGAAGAAAAAAGGGTTTGAATTACCCGATATATTGCCATTAACATGTTTGATTATGGCACAGATATTTCATGTATTTGTCCACCACACAGCAACGAAACAACAGCGAAAAAACACAATTACCCACGAGACAAACTTACTAGTGTAAAGTAAGGCGTCGATAACAGTCGGTGCTGATATTCACGAGTACATCAATTTTCGTATAGATAATTAAAGGCAAATGTGTGATCCTTGAATTTTTGTGTTCGTAAAAAAGGCGAAGAAATATTTACATACATGACAGTGTAAACAAAATCTATAAGACTTAGTATTTATTTTTGTCACACTTCATTATATTGGACTTCCAAACTGTTCCCTTTGTATTGAAGGTAGTGAAGTCAGCAACTGTAGTTTCATTTTGTTCGTTTTCTAACGGGCTCTGACATTTGCTTAACTGAATAAAATCATTACAGCTGATTTCTTATACCTGCAAAGTAAAACTTTGGTTGACTTGCTTGCTTTGTTTGTAAAGTTGTTTATACAAGCTTTGAAAATAAGATTGACATCTTTAAACAATATATATATATAGGCATAGTTTAACTTGTATATTTTATATTTTGCCCAATATACAATCAAAGCAAGCAAGCTAACCAAAGTTTTGCTCTACATGCATTAGGAAATAAGCTGTAATGATGTTATCCATATGTATGTGCAACAAGGTGGAAAATTTGATATGTTTTGTGAAAATTGCAGCGTTGGATCTATAATAAAAAAAGAAGATGTGGTATGATTGCCAATGAGACAGCTGTCCACAAGAGACCAAAATGACACAGAAATTAACATTTATAGATCACTGTGCGGCCTTCAACAATGAGCAAAGCCCATACCGCATAGTCAGCTATACAAGACCCCGATATGACAACGTAAAACAATTAATTATATAAAAAACAAATTAACGAAAAACAAATATGTTACAAATAAACAAACGACAACCACTGAAATACAGGCTCCTATACAATATATTTTTGTTATGGAATAGATTTCTTCTCCTTCTATATATTTAATTGGGCGTTTTCTTTTTTTTTTTTTTTTTTTTTTTGTTGTTGATTTTTTTACACAAGTAATGTTTGGGTCATTTATAGCTTACTTTTCAGCATTGGACCTTTGACTGCTTACTTTACTAAATTATGTCTTTGTTGAAAAGATGTCTAATCTTTTTATTGATATATACAAAGTACGTTTTAGAAAGAAAAAAATAGGTAATATGGCACCAACTATGATCCAGAGACTTAATATTGGAGATATTTTATACTAGTATATGTCAACAGGACAGCAGCCGAACGATAAAAAACCTCTGAGGTATATTTTGTGATAAAATTAGCAACAAACGGATATTATCGATGGATGAAACTATAAAAAAAAATGTATTGAGCTATATACCGTACCCGCACAGTGGCGGATCCAGGGGGCGGGGGTTCCGGGGGATGGACCCCTTTTTTTGGGGCAATCAGTGCATTTGGATTGGGACATGTAGTTGGAACCCACTCCCCTTTTGTCCAGTGTGAGGACCCCCCTTTTTAAAATGACTGGACCCGCCCCTGTCGCTTTCATAACACTTATTTTTAGCATACTGAATATTATGATGTTCTTACTTTTAGTCCAGGTCCTGATAAAAAAAATTTACACATTCAGTACAGAAAGAAGAGTTTCAATGATAGTATTCGTGTTTTTCTAGGCAGAAATGATTTTGGAATAACATTATACCGGTTTAAAAGAGCTCAAATGATTTTCTGATTAGACAGTGGTCACTTCATTGGATATTTCCCTGTTTCATGTCGTGAATTTAATGCAGGTTCAATTCATAACAATGCACAAAACCGGTTCAACTACTATTGCAAGGCAAAACAAAAGTCGAATCGTGAAGCCAGTAAACAATATTTTTTTAATCTGAGCATACAAATTGAAGATTACGTTATATTGTTATGATATTGTAATTATTGTATTTATTTATGTTAGCCTAATTTGTGTTGTATGGCCTGATAGTTGTTTACAGAATAATCTTAGAACTGTGCAGTTTTGAAATCACTGGAACAATTACAGAATGATTGGAACTTTCCAGAATGATCCTAATAAAAGATGCGTTATATAAACTTCTACATTTTACTAGAAACTTCCATTGTAACTTTCTAGGATGTTTTAGTATAGATTGTTCTAGAATTTTCCTTGACAATTATATATATATGCAGACACTAAAGTTAAACACTCACTCTTGGATTTGGACTTAGACATCGATAGACATTAATACTCATAGCATTTGCATTGAAACTTTAATTCTACAAACAACATCATACTGGGTTGTGACCGTAGTAGTGAACATAATATTCAGATTGGATTCCAAAAGATATCCGGATACAGACAAAGATAAAAGATTGGACTCATATTTTGACAGTTAAGTTGACAGTAATATTTGTGTAATACTTCTTGTAAACTTGTGTATAATAAATATTGTTAAATTTTATTATTGATTTGTGTCTTTTGTTGGCTACAATTTAAAGGCGATTTCTGTCCGTAACAGAAATTGGGGGCTCGTCCGGGAGACTGAAAATATCTTATTCAAAATTTTTTAGTAATTTTTATTATAATAGCCAACAAAATTCTACAAAATGGCATTTGATGCCGGTAATTTTTTTAAAACGCCAGACCTGGAGAGTTTTGATAATTTAAAAAAAGAGGAATTAGTGTTGCTTGCTAAACATCTGAAATTAAATTTTAAAGTATCTATGAGAAAACAAATTATAAAAAATTTGGTTATAGACAAATTAGTTGACGCAGAAATTTTAAGTGAAGAGGCTCTTGAACTTAAGGTCGAAAACATTGACGCCTTTAAATTAAAACAGCTTGAATTAGAACATGAACCTAAATTAAAAGAATTGGAAATGAAAGAGATGGAGAAAAGAAAAGAAGATGAACTTAAATTAGAACAGGCAGAACTGGAAATGAAGGAAAGGTTGAAAATGGATAAAAAAGAAAAAGAAGATGTATTTAAATTAAAAGAATTTGAAATGAAGGAAAGGCTAGAGATGGAGAAAATGAAAATTGAAATATTCAAGGAAGAAAGCAACACTAAAGTCCAGCCGAAATCAGAATATTTTGATGCAGCAAAAAATATACGTTTGGTACCCAGATTTTGTGAAAAAATAGTCGATAAATATTTTCCACAGTTTGAGAAAATTGCTCATAATTTGAATTGGCCGAAGCCATATTGGACTACAATGCTACAAAGTGTTTTTGAGGGTAAAGCCGCTGAAATATACTCCGCACTTCCATCAGAAAAAAGTTCCGATTATGACATGGTGAAACAGGAAGTTTTGAAAGCTTATGAGCTAGTACCAGAAGCATATAGACAGAAATTTAGATCTTATAAAAAGTTTGATTCTCAAACCTATGTGGAATTTGCTCGGGAAAAAGAAGATCTATTTGATAAATGGCTTACTTCAAAGAAAACAGATAACAATTTTGATAACCTAAGACAATTGATGTTATTAGAAGAGTTCAAACAATGTGTTCATTTAGACTTAAAAACACATTTAGACGACAAAACTGTTGGGACAATACATGATGGAGCTGTAATTTCAGATAATTATACTCTTTCACATAAAAGAAGTTTTAAGGGTCAAAATGTTAATAATTCAAGTGGAAATTACAAAAATCAAAGCACTGAGCGTACTGATAGTAAGCCTGTTGCACAGAATAAGAGTCAGTCCAGTTTTAAAATGTCTAGTCCAAAATTTGATACTTTTGAGAAGAAGTCACTGATTTGTGCTTATTGTAAGAAGAATGGTCACCTGATGGCTGATTGTTTTAGACTTCAGAAGAAGAATGAACGAGATAATAAGCCGAAGTCCAGTGCGTGTACGACACCTTATATTACCAGTACGTTGGAATGTCCTGCGAGTCAGGCTTTTAAGTCCAGTTTTTGTGATTACATGGAGGAATATAAACCCTTTATGTCTGATGGGTTTATTTCTATTGTTGATGATACCACTCTTCAGCCTATTAAGATTTTACGAGACACTGGAGCTTCTCAGTCTTTATTGTTAGAAGGTGTGTTGCCTTTGTCCGAGAAGACTTCTGTTGGTGCCTCCGTTTTGTTACAAGATGTAGAGTTAGGTTGTATAGATGTTCCTCTCCATCGTATTTATCTGAAGTCAGATTTGATAACTGGACCAGTTATTGTAGGTGTTCGTCCTAATCTCCCTGTTGAGGGTGTTACATTATTGCTAGGAAATGATCTAGCTAGGAACAAAGTGGTTGCAGAACCAATTGTTACCAGTGAACCGGTGGTGGATGTTAAATCACCTGAAGATGATGCTGAATTGTATCCAGCTTGTGTTGTTACTAGGGCGATGGCTAGAAAACAACAAGATGAGAATTTGCAAGAAGACCAGTTTGATTACATGGACCTTTCTGACACTTTCCTAGCTGACATTGAAGGTCCTGGTAGCTAAGAAAAGGCCATAATAAGACCACCTAGTGTTAACAAGAATGTTATTATGCCATGGCCAAACGTAAACAGCCATTCATTAGACCGAAAGAATTTATTCGAAGAACAACATAAAGACCATGAGGTTCTTCAGCTCAACCAGCGGGCTCAACCACAGGAGGAAGCAGACAAAGTGGCCGAATGCTATTACCATCAGGACGGTATTTTAATGAGGAAGTGGAGGCCTCCTGATGCTACCCCAGAGGAGGAATGGAGAGTGGTATACCAAGTGGTGGTGCCTAAAGTTTATAGGCAAGAAATTATTGGTCTTGCCCATGACACCCCCTTGGTTGGACACTTAGGTATAAGGAAGACTTGCCTTAAGATCTTGCAGCATTTCTACTGGCCCAGACTTCGAAATGATGTCGCAGAATACTGCAAATCATGCCATATATGCCAGGTTGTTGGTAAGCCTAACCAGAAAATACCACCAGCACCACTTCTGCCTATTCCAGCCTTTGCCGAACCTTTCAGCAGAGTTCTAATTGACTGCGTTGGACCTTTACGAAAGACCAAAACTGGAAATGCGTATTTATTGACAATCATGTGTACATCTACTCGCTTTCCTGAGGCTATTCCGCTTAAAAATATCAAGACACCTACTATTGTCAAAGCTCTTATCAAATTTTTCACGTTAGTAGGACTTCCTAAATCTATACAGTCCGACCAGGGATCAAATTTCATGTCAGGTTTATTTCAGCAAGTCGTGTACCAGTTAGGGATTGCTCAGTATAGATCAAGTGCGTACCATCCAGAATCTCAAGGTGCCTTAGAACGTTTTCATCAAACATTAAAGAACATGATTAGAACTTTTTGTCTTCAATTTGACAGAGACTGGGATGATGGAGTTCACTTTCTACTTTTTGCGGTTCGAGAGGCTGTTCAAGAATCCCTTGGATTTAGTCCCTTTGAGTTGGTATTTGGCCATACTGTAAGGGGACCGTTAAAATTGATTAAGGAAAAGTGGCTTACTGAACATACTGACTTGAATCTTTTAGACTATGTATCTAGATTTAAAGAAAAATTGTATACTGCTTGTCAAATTGCTCAGAAAAACTTAAAAAACGTACAGAACAAGATGAAAATTTGGTATGATAAAGATGCCAGGGATAGAGTTTTTGAGCCTGGTGATAAGGTACTTGTATTTTTGCCAGTCCCTGGACATCCTTTACAAGCTAGATATTGCGGTCCTTATACAATAGAGAGTAAAATCAATGATTTGAATTATATTGTAAAAACTCCAGGTCGGCGCAAACAAAACAGAGTGTGTCATATTAATATGTTAAAACCATATTTTGAGCGTACTAATGAATGTGAGAGTAAACCAGTTGCCACTTTAGGCATGGTTAAATTTGAGAACAATCATGACAAACCAGATGTAATTGAACCACCTTTTAGTTCTAAAACTCTGGAAGAGACAGTTAGACTGAAAAATTCAAAATTTTGTCAAATTTAGACTCAAAACTTGCACATCTGTCTTTTGATCGTAGAGAAGAAATAAAAACTTTGGTATTTTCTTTTAAAAATCTTTTTCCAGATGTGCCAAACAAAACCACTGCTGTTTGTCATGATGTTGATGTAGGAGATACTTCTCCCATTAAACAGCATCCTTACCGGCTCAATCCACTCAAACTTGAAGTTATGAGAAAAGAAATTAAATGTATGCTTGACAATGATATTATTGAGCTGAGTAACAGTGAATGGAGCTCTCCTTGTCTCCTTGTGCCAAAACCAGATAAAACCTTTCGTTTCGTGATTGATTTCAGAAAAGTAAATTCAGTCTCAAAATCTGATTCCTATCCGATTCCAAGGATAGACGATTGTATTGACAACATTGGTCAAGCAAAATTTGTGAGTAAATTTGATTTGTTGAAAGGTTATTGGCAAGTTCCATTGACACAGAGAGCTCGTGAAATATCAGCTTTTGTTACACCAGATGGTTTATTTCAATATACTGTAATGCCGTTTGGCATGAAAAGTGCACCAGCTACATTTCAAAGAATGATCAATAATGTTATAAAAGATTTAAACTGTTGTTATGCTTATATTGATGATCTAATTGTATGTAGTGATAGCTGGGAACAGCATTTAACACATTTGTATGATACTTTTGATAGATTGTCACAATCAAATTTGACTGTTAATCTTGGTAAAAGTGAATTTTGTCAGGCCACTGTTGATTATTTAGGGCATACAGTTGGCCAAGGTCAAGTGAAACCTGTTATGGCTTAAGTGGAAGCCATTTCCAAATTTCCTCCTCCTACAAATAGAAAACAACTTATGAGATATTTAGGCATGATTGGATTTTACAGAAAATTTTGTTCAAATTTTGCTACTGTGGTTCAACCATTGACTCATCTTTTACGAAAAGATTCTAAATTTATCTGGAGTGAAAATTGTCAAAACGCTTTTGAAAATAGCAAATCACTTTTAATTAATAGTCCAGTTCTGATTACTCCAGACTTTGAAAAACAATTTAAACTTGCCGTTGATGCAAGTGATGTAGGAATTGGAGCTGTTTTATATCAAGAGACATATGATAATGTTGAGAAACCTATATCATATTTTTCTAAGAAATTAGATAAACATCAGAAAAATACTTCAACTATTGAAAAAGGTGTTTTGCAATGTTGTCAGCACTTCAACATTTTGATGTATATTTGAATCCCACTGTATATCCTATTCTTGTGTGTACTGATCATAATCCTCTCACCTTCATACATAAAATGAGAAACAAGAATCAGAGGTTGACTAGGTGGAGTTTGTTGTTACAGGAATATGATGTAATTGTAAAACACATTAAGGGTAAAGATAATGTAATAGCTGATGCTTTATCTAGAGCTTGTTAAAACACTTTGTATATACTATGTATTGTTGTTCATATTATTCATGATAAGTTTTTGTTACACAAAAACTTCTTTTAAGGGGGAGGTGTTATGATATTGTAATTATTGTATTTATTTATGTTGGCCTAATTTATGTTGTATGGCCTGATAGTTGTTTACAGAATAATCTTAGAACTGTGCAGTTTAGAAATCACTGGAACAATTACAGAATGATTGGAACTTTCCAGAATGATCCTAATAAAAGATGCGTTATATAAACTTCTACATTTTACTAGAAACTTCCATTGTAACTTTCTAGGATGTTCCAGTATCGATTGTTTTAGAATTTTCCTTGACAATTATATATATATGCAGACACTAAAGTTAAACACTCACTCTTGGATTTGGACTTAGACATCGATAGACATTAATACTCATAGCATCTGGATTGAAACTTTAATTCTACAAACAACATCATACTGGGTTGTGACCGTAGTAGTGAACATAATATTCAGATTGGATTCCAAAAGATATCCGGATACAGACAAAGATAAAAGATTGGACTCATATTTTGACAGTTAAGTTGACAGTAATATTTGTGTAATACTTCTTGTAAACTTTTGTATAATAAATATTGTTAAATTTTATTATTGATTTGTGTCTTTTGTCGGCTACAGTTTAAAGGCGATTTCTGGCCGTAACAATATATTTTACATTAAATATATTTGCAGAATAAAAACATTGGTAATTAGAGTCCCAGAAAATATATTAGTTGACTGTTTTCCCACTAATTCCAGAAATTTGGAGACTAACGCCTGCGTCTACCAAAACTCTACAAGTTTTCACGAATAGGTGTCTTAGAAACATCATAGGAATCAAGTGGCTTAACACCATTAGCAACAAATAACTATGGAAAAGGACTAAACAGGAACCAATAGAAAGAACTATTACGACACGTAGATGGAAATGGCTTGGACATACGTTACGTAAACACAATACTACTGTAACTAGACATGAACTAGATTGCAATCCGCCTGGCGCAGAGATCTTACATCTGATCTACAAAAAAATTGGAAAACATGGGGAGAAGCAAAGAAAATAGCAAAAGATGGAAAGCTACTGTGGTCGCCCTATGTCCCCCATGGGACGAAGTCGATTAAGTCAAGTAAGTCATATCGAAATATACCGTGTTGTCCTACAAAGTAAATATCTTTTATTGTTGACTATATTCTCTCGTTATCTTGTAACATGTTTTAACATTATATTGTAGATGTTTGTTTTAATTTGAATTTCTAGTTTCAAAACCCCGCGGTGTTTACTTTCATTTTTATTGTATTATTTTTCTATTTTAGTACCTCCAATATTTCTGAATTCAAACAATGTAATATAGTACGAAAGATCCGGTAAGATGTTAGATTTCAACATTGATTTTTAATTGTAGAACGATTCAAATCTATATCTTAAATCCAAATGAGAATTTGAAAATACCGGTCACATAGAAGACAATTTTGACTCATGACCTGTTATATAAGAGACGTGTAGCCGTACATGGAATGGATATATCTTTTAAACAGGTGACGAACTTAAAGAAATACGTATACTCATTGATTGACAGTCTATAGTCAGGAAGAATGTAATGAATTTAAAATTGTTCAGATAATTTTGTCGAGTATGTTTTACTTTAAATATTTCAATTCAAATACTTTAAGTAAATTTTTTGCGGCAAAGAAAACAGTATATACAAATCGGAAAAATTAATGACAAATAATAATAAAAAAAGGTCTGACTAGAGTTATTTACTTAAAAATTGTATCATGATACAAACTCCTAAAAACTTAAACACAATTATTATGTTTATCAGAACCAAAAAAAAAAAAAAAAAAATGCATCAGACTTAACTTCTTAATGAAAAAAGATTCTGTCGAAGTGTCGTAAAATGTTATGTAGATTGATGCATTTGTGTAAACTTGTAGATGTCTCCAAAAGGTTGTTCACATATATTGTTTATATCTGAATGTTAAATGCAAAAACAAACAGTTTTTAATGGGTTATATCTACTTAAAAAAATATGAAACGAAAAATGTTTAGAATATGTCAAGTTTTTTACTGGATAGAGTCTTTTGGTCATGAAAAACGTCTGTCTCAGTTTTGTAATTTTCAGTACGTTTTGATATAAAACGCAGCCTGTAAATGCCGCACTAAGAGATTTTACTCAGCTGGCACTTAATAAAGTTGTGTACTTGTTCAATGAAAATGGACGTCACATTAAACTCCTTAACATATTAAGGGCATATCCAACAGTTTCAGGGGAAGTAATAACAAACGTAACCGTCGTATATTGTTTCCCATAATTTCACGGTGTTTCAACGACGTCATAATGGCCGTCTGAAAAGGGCGGTTTCTTTCATCAAAGGAAAGGGTACGGCGGGAATCGGCAAAAAACTCATACAGTATATTAACAGAGCTAGAACTCAAAATTTAAAAGATATCTTTGTCCTCTTGGTCTGTTATAAAAGAATTGCAATTATTTTGATCATTACTAGACCATACTCATTTAAGTTTCCGTTTTATAAAATTATCTTCAATACAGTAGAAAACAACGAGAGCAAATGCGTAATGATTTATTATTGCATTAGAATGCAACAAAAATTGTAATTAGATCTTTACCAAACTTTTCCGAGATTTTGTCATTCAGGATAGAAAACTCAAAGTTTGGTTTTACTTCAGAAAGATGAAAAAAAAATGGTTTCTTGAGAAAAATAAAGTACGGCGCAAACAAACATTTATCATGCATCTAGCTTTGCGTTGAAGTGCTAATATATAAAGTAGCTCTTTAAATGAATACGACCTTTAACCGATAAACAATGTAAAACAAAAGATGACACGGTAATTAAAAAATATTGAAATAGGAAAACATTGTAATATATACACTGAAAATGTAGAAAATATCTGACGATGTTGGTGTTTACTTATGTATGAAGAAACAAATATAATTTAATCCAAAAAAAATGGTGTAGGTCTTGACTAATTAGACACGCCCTCTTTAGTCAGCGGGTCCATAACAGGATAGGGAAAAAAACAGCCATCGAAATCGAAATACCATAATTAAAAATTGGAGTAGGGGCTAATAGCTTAACTCAAGAATTTGATCATTATTCAACTTTATCTACTTTATCTAGTACGGCATACGTTTTACCGCTAGCAAACTCTTTATATCTTGATAATTTATCAATCATTTACTTCAGATCCACTTTCGCCTCGTCGTAAATATGCGTGAAATATTTGCCACTGGATCAATTTCATCAGTTTCATATAATAAATTACTTTGCTCTTTATGGGCCCTATAATTGGAATAAAAATATCTTATCTTATCTTATCTTATTGTGATGCATAATCATTAGTTCTCAACTGATAATTGTCTCAAACAGTTTTCCAGTTTTGGTATTCTAATTTAATTTTATATTTTATTTCTAAAATTTTAGAATTTCTTTCCGCATCTTTCTCTTTGAATTCATTTGTTTGAATAATCAATAATGATATAGTACTGTAGTCTACATCAGTTGTTACATTGTATGCAGCCAAAATAGGTAGCGTGCAGTAGAACAGAAAACAATCTCCATTGTGTATATAATGCAATAACTCATATATTGAAGCGTAAAACCACGACAGCCAGGCTCGTTTAGGTGGAAAAATTACTGTGTCAATTTCATATACTCATTTGTTGTAAATATGTCATAAAAGCAGAAACACACGAAAAAAATGGCCACAATTTATAATTACATTCAACTTTCTTCGGCCGTTTCGTTTATTCTCAAGTTCTGTTTTGGTAATCAAAGTTTTTCTTCTTCTACAATTGCAAAAGGCACAACAGATGCGTTAAAATCAGCCATGTGACTTATTTGAAGACTCATGTGACCTTTGTTGTTGTTTAGAGATTTTATTCGAAGTTCGTTTATCCCTTCAACCATTTATTTAGATGGTATTTTAACTAATAGTTAGTGCGAAACTCTCCTTACTCTATGCATCGGATATACGACATTTTTATTTCTACTAAATGAGGCTGCAAATTTATACATCCAAGCAGCTAAACGGATGCACCCTATTTTAGCAAAGATATACACGTAACTGTCGGACGGGAGAAGTCCAGAGATGTAAATGTTTCTATACCCAATCAATCCTTATTTAAAGGTATACATTAATACGACAGCAACCCAACGACACATATAATTCAAAACGCTAAGAGTCAACATACAAATTTTTGTTATAGCTAGAAGCCTATAAAGAAAAAAATAATCTCAAAACTGCAACATGAATAAATAATACGGATCCGGAGTCGGTGAAATTTTAGACAAGTGTTTGGTTGCAAAATTTCACGTGCTCTTTATTGATTTCGATATATGAAACTATAGACAGTGTAATATAAATCAGTGTACGAAAAACACTTCTTTGTAAAGTAACGGTAAAATAAAAAATGATTATGGATGA
Source organism: Mytilus edulis (assembly GCA_019925275.1). Lineage (NCBI taxonomy): Eukaryota > Metazoa > Mollusca > Bivalvia > Mytilida > Mytilidae > Mytilus > Mytilus edulis. Next base: position 53,842,342 of record CM034358.1, read on the forward strand.
CGGACGTCAAGTGGCATATTAAATGAATAATCAGAACAAAAACATCAAATGTAAATATAATATGAAAATTAACCCTGCATTATACTATAGACCGACACACAGAAACGGATTTCTAACGTGTAATACTTTTGTTTTAAAAGAGCGATGAAAGATACCAGAGCCGGGGACTATTTAAAAAAAAAATCCATGGTTTGCATGTTTCACACTCGGGTTTCACAATTTTGACGAACACAATAGTAAAACTAACTGAATTGTTATCTCGTACAGCTACTGGTCCATTATAAATAATAAGATGTGATATGAGTGCTATCGAGACAACTATCCAACAAAGTCACAGTATATATTACTACATTTGTCTGCCACACCGTCGTACTACCTTTGAAAAATTAGCGGGGAAATATAACGTTACGTCCCAAAACGTCTTATTTTTTGGCGCAATTTGTGAGATTTACGGAAGGAATTGAGTAAACAATATTATGTTACTCGAATTTTCTCAAAAACGAGTACGGTGACAAATATTTTTCAAAACGTAATGACGTTCCATTTTTTTCAAAGAATAACATATCTTACTTTGGCCAAATCGACACCGTTAGAAATATTCAAAAATGTGCATTTAAAATGTTCATTTCTTGCCGTTTTTTTTTTTGGGGGGGGGGGGTAACCATAACGTTTTTGGCTTATTTGAGTAAGAATTAATGCTTTAAATGGTAAAGTTATATTTTTCTAACCATCTTGAACTATTTTGCTTCAATTTGAGCCCCATTATATAAGTATATGTTGATTAAAAAAAACATATTTTTTGCAAAAACGAAATCGACGACAAATATTTTTCTTGGTAAAATTTGATTCTCTGTCAATTGAAGAATGAAATAACTTCAAGGGAAAAAATTCTCACCGTCAAAATTAACTGTTGGATATGCCCTTAATGAACTAAAATTAAAAAAAAAAACAAGGCTTACAAAGGTCAGAGGCTCCTGACTTGGTACAGCCGTAAAAATGCGGCGAGGTTAAAAATGTTTTGTGAGATCTAAACCCTCCCATTATACTTCTAGCCAATAAAGAACAAAGTAGCCTATAGCAATACGCACTGTAAAACTCATTTCAAAAGAAGTCCTTGTCCAATGTTAGAAAAAGTAACAAAAGAAACTTAGCAAAATAACATTAAACATAAATTAACAAAGAACTACTAGCAGTTACTGCCATGCCAGATCAAGACCTCACACAATCTATTGAAAAAATATGTCTTCGTTATATGAAAATCAAGTACAATCCCTCCTGTTAAGGGTTTAGTATAATACATAATACCATCATGAAATATATGAGAAGAAAATAATCTATATCATTCGAACAACTGGTTTTAGAATTATTGTGTTTTATATGGGCCGTATAGTCTGAGAACCCGTAAATTTTGAATAAGCTTTCACCATTTTTTTGCTTTGTAAAGCGTTCATTTTTTTACCCAGCTTTGGCTTCAAATCTCACAAGAACACAACCCCGATGAAATAGGAGAATTGATCAGATATCCAAGTAGTATCATTTATTAGAATTATCTTAACACGATGTTATTTTTATCCAAATCAGTGAAAAACACTTCAAAACACTTACAGATTCCTATGAATAGTGCTGACTGCCTTATCGTGTTATATGCACGGTATAACAAACAATAAACGGAAATTAAATATGCCTTTTTTGGAAGAAAAAAAAATGCACGTCTTATTCTTGGTTCTTTTTATGTGTGAACTGCTAGAGATTTTTCGTGATGGGGAAAGTACTTCAAAAGGTAATACATGTAATTTATTTGAAAATTACCATATACTTGAAGTGTGGAATGAATCTCCTGTTCATGGGGAAATTAAGACTTTGATATCTTTCTTATTGAATACTGTGAAGTATTATAATAGTAAATGCAAAATTATAATTTGGACTGGAAAAATTGTTTGATGCTCATCCAATATTGTAGATAAAACTACTGTCTAATTAGCTAGGGGTGTAGCTAGCTATACAACCAAGTCTAAACAACAATTTTTGCAGTATCATTCCTAAACCATGGAATATTGTAGTTGTTTTACATTTGTTCTTTTAATTGATAATCTTTGATTTTGTTAATTTTTATGGACTTACTCTTTTTGAATATTTTGGTATTTTTGTTTTAGCATTTTCTATATATCTGGTAACATTTTAACTTTTAGAATATACCTTAGCATGTATTTTGTGAAAAACACAAAAACAATCCCTGATAATTTGTTCGCAAACGCTCTTTTTTAAGGTTGTTTTTCAAAAAATGTGACCTCTCTGTTACAAATGAACTTCCTTCTATTGTTTATTCAAAATCTATGTCATGGATACAATATTTTAAATCAATTACAATCGAAAACTATTAATCATAGCAGGTGTTGCTTTGGAACATTATGCAAAATATGTTGAACAATTGATAATAAAACAAGGAAATATTGAAAGTCAAGGATACCCTATTGCGACATACATCATAACGTTTGACTATTAATTTAGGTAAGAACGTTTTAAATTTTTTTTATACCGGAATTTACATATAATCAATATTTAACTTATCTTAACATTGCAGCTTTTCATCTAGTTGTTAAGGGAGATTAAACTTTGTCAATCGAGTTGGAAACATCTGATAGATACAAAAATATACATGTTATAATAGTCTAACATAGTGCTTGCATTTCCTATCATGATTTTTTTGATAGAAGTTATTGCTCACAAGTAAGCTATTAAACCAAGAGTTCCAAATGGTGAAGTTAAAATCATCCCTTCGTAAATTTTACGGACGCCAGTACTACTTTGTTGACCGTTATGGAATAATCAGTTCGCAATGATATCGGCTATGTTTCTTACGTCGTAACTTTTCATGAATGTGACCTACCAAATTAAATTATTTACCGGATTTGATATAACATAAGCAACACGTCGGGTGCCACATGTGGAGAAGGATCTGATTACCCTTCCGGAGCACCTTAGATGACCCCTAGTTTTTGGTAGGGTTTGTGTTGCTTATTCATTAGTTTTCTATGTTGTGTCATGTGTACTAGTGTTTGTCCTATTTATTTTTAGCCAGGTGTTTTCAGTTTATTTTCGATTTATGAGTTTGACTGTCCCTTTTGTATCTTTTGTTCCTCTGTTTTAGGATATCCCATAAGAGCTACGAGAGGTTAAATCAACATTATAACGCTACGAACTGATCGCAATTGAATTGAAATAAAAAGGAAACAAACAATTTGACCTCTGACCATGATGACAATAAAATAAAACAAAAAAACTCATCATGATCATGAACAAAAAAAATAAATGATGAACACCCAGCAAACAAAAATATGTATACAAATAAAGAATTAAAAACGACAAATTGACATGCCTTTATTGGACAATTCATGACAGGAGAAACAATTTATAAAATTGAGAACAGATACGGGAAATGTGTCAGAGAGACAACAACCCAACCAAAACAGCATAAAACAGCCGAAGGCCACCAATTGGTCTTCAACACAGCAAAATCCTTCACCGTGAGGTGGGCTTCAGATATGGCACCTAAACAAAATGTGTACTAGTTCAATGACAATGGACGTCACATTAAACTCCCAAAACATATAAACGAACTTAATTTGAGAAAAAGTACAAGATTAACAAATATCAGACTTAGGACAGGCCCAAAAATGTGGTTGTTTAAAAAAGTAATGTGAGATCTCAACTCTTTCTCCTACTTCTGACCAGTGTTTATTTTATTAAGAAGAAAATATCAGTCTATTCATTTATCAATTAAAAGAGAGAAAATACAGCCTGGCCAACAAAACAATCATTCCAATAATAAAAAAATGACTACATAAAGACCAAACACAAAATTCGAAAAGAAGACGATCATTTTTATAAGAATAATTATAGAGAGTAATCAGCAGATTTAGAGACACGAACTCATCAAAAGCTGGTAAATGATATTACCGTTAAGGAAGTCCGAGAAATTGTTCCTGAATATTTCTAGTCATGTTGGATTAGTTGTGGATTCTGAAGGACGTTCCAATTTGAAGTCTTCAAGTATTAACCTATACAATCTAATGAAATTCATACTCCCTTTAAAAACATTCACTTGGAAAATGAACAGTACTTTAACTATTTGTGAAATTATCTTAGTTTGTGTATATAAATATACTCAATGAATTTGATGCGACTTCCATACAACTGAGAAGTTTAGCGCTATAAAGCCAGGTTCAATCTACCATTTTCTACATTCGAGATGGCCTGTACTAAGTTAAGAATATGACAGTTGTTTGTTTGATTTATTTAACTATTTTTATTCAGTTATAGGTAGCAGAATGTTAGTTATTGCACTGACGATTTTTGTGACATTATTGCCTTGTTGTTTTTCCTCAGGTAATATACTAGCATTTAGTAAGCAGACACATTTTGAATAGTAGTGCGAAACAACATAAATATTATCACTGCTATGTCCTTTAGATACGTGAAGAATCTGTATAAACTTTTGTTTGATTGACGATTGATAGACGATTTTGGGGGGAAGGGTAGATTTGACAATTCATTTACAAGGCAGCATCTCTATTTAGCTATTTTGCTGCAATTTAATCGTTTGAATGTAAGCAAAATCATTGAAAAATTATGAAAATATGCAACTGACCCTTCTTTAACTCAAAAAATTACAGCCTGTTATTGATTGAAACACGTTATAAACTTAAAGCTGTAAGATAAGTATATTTTTTTTCAAATAGAAAAGGGAAAGCTTGGAAAAATGTTCTAAATAAATTAATCATTTTAATTGTATTATTATTAAGACACATTACATTACGTAAAGAACCACACTAGGATATTTGTTGAAGTAGATGCAACCGTTAATCTAAATTGTACTTGCTCCCACCAAACCGTTACGTCATGGTACGGCCCTCAAAGATCGACAATTAGAAGACTTAGAAAGAATCAAGGAACAGAACTTTACGCACAAGGCCTGATACTTACCAAAAATCTTAAAGACTTGAATATTAATATCATTGGAGATTATAGTAAAAATATATGCAACTTGATTATAAGAAATATATCAGATGTAGATACTGGAAACTACACATGCGAGTTATGGAAATCAGGAGTGCTATATTTACATAAATTCACACTTTATTTAAAAAGTAAGTAAAAGTCTTAGTGGTTCATAAAACTACAAATAGTATGCTACACTTATGATAATGGAGTATTTGGATGAACTTCAAATATAATTATATCCCAATCTTGTTTGCTCTAAAAATATTTTGATATAAGAGTGACTGACGAGTCTTATGTAAACGAAACGCATGTCTGGTGTACTTAATTATAATCCTGGTATCTTTGATAACTAATAAGATAGATTTCGTTTGATAATACGAGGTGAAACATTACAATTACAAAACAATTAATAAAGCCACGATAAACTTTTATCAAAATATATATGACAGTACGTCGAGACATTTTAAAACTAATTGCCTTGTAATGAATAGAGAAACAGTTTTCCATTCTTTTGTTATATATGCACATGTATATTGGTTTATTGAACAGTAAAAACATAATTTTAAAGGTTCTCCAACCAACCTGACATTTCTAAATACATTGGAAACAAACGGGAAAAAAATAATTCGTGGAATAGATGGACAAGCACTTGACCTAGTTTGCAATGTTAAAAGCGGTAGACCTGAGGGAACTCTTCTTTTGACCCAAAATGGTTCAAAAATAGCAATGGGTGAAAGTACACTGGTATACTCTCTTACCCCAACCGAAAGAGACAACATGAAATTATTTAAATGTTATGCATTTAGTGAGATGCTAGAAATGCCTTTGACGGACGAAGTAACACTAGATATCCAGTGTAAGTTAAATAATATATTTGCCTACTTTTTAAAAATACATTTACATGTAGAATACCTATTTTATGTAACAAATTATGTGTTCTGTTCTGGTGTCATTTCTGTCTGCAAATTCTTAACTCATTTTTGCGGAAATTCAAAGATGAAAGAACGAAATGCAAATAATATGTGTATAGTAAAGTTAACAATATATTAAGAAACTTACTATGTTTATAATTCTATGAGAAGCACTCAATAGACAACTTTCGAGTTTGATGCATTTCCGTCAAAATCTTTGGTTTTAGTGAACATCATGTATGCGTTTAGTAGCGTCACTTCTGTTCTAATGTTGAGCAAATGCAAATGGTTGGAAAACTATAAAGCTATATTTCACGAATTATTCTGCAAAATTGTCTTTCAGCACTACATTCATTAAGATATCGTTATTAAGTACCTACAGATCAAATATTATTTCAGGTTTATCCTGCACAATGACGATCACTAAGACGCTTGGTAAACGTTCATAGTGCGGGAATACAGGTGATTCTCTCTATCTGGTAAATGACGTCACAATTGACGAGTTTTCTCCGGTGACGGACAAACTCGCAAGTGGTCTATTAAATGATTGCGTATATATACAAATGTATGTTCAATAAATAACTTGACGAAAGAAACCCTTAACAAGGAGATATACATATAAACATACAAACCATTGAACGTTGTATCTACCTGGAATTACATTCGGGAAATTACCACACTGCTTAACTGTTGATATACGCAAAAAAAAACTTTGTGCAAGAGCAAATAAAACACTATAGAAAAATAATTTTCATCCGAGCCCAGTTGTAATTCAAAATAAAAGCATAATTAAATGTTGCTCATTGAATCCTGTTTAACTGATATTTTCAAAACCAAATCTAACCCTACACTAAACCTTTACTATAATTCCGTTAAGTCACTTTTTTTAACATATTTAACATATTTAATGACCATATGCAACATAGACATCAAGTTGTCAGTAAAAGAATGTCGTCTTATATCGGAATATGAAGGAAACGTTTAGCTAGCGTATTTTAACTGTTTTACTTTTTTTGCAATGTTTGCATCAATATACAAAAACGAAGATACAGAAATTATCAACTATAACTCATTGTATGGCCTTCAACAATGAGCAAAGCCCATACCGCATAATCAGCTATAAAAGGGACCAAAATGACAATGTGAATGTAAAACAATTCAAACGAGAAAACTAATGGCCATATATATATACACAGAATGAACGAAAAACAAATATGTAACACATAAACAAACGACAACCACAGACTTACCCGCTCCTGATTTCCCTTTTATTTAGATAACAAGTTAGCATGATTAGAATTAAAGATAACTACCATAGCAATGATAACTGTGTTTTGTGTACTCAACATGAAGGTAAAGGAATTTGAAGATAAACAGGGCTGCGTCTTTATCGAGTGAGAGTTGAAAACCTATTTAGAAAAGTTTAACAAGTGGAAATACTGTATGTATTACAAGTGTATACATACCTTTCACACGAAGTTGTCAATTTTAACAATTTAAGTATCACAGTTCATAATCCTTCCTTTAAAAAAGGTGTTTGTTTTTCTTTTGGTGTTGTCAGCCTCCATTATATTAATGGTAATACGAACACTCATACACATGATTGCCTGGTAAATCCCGTTTGATATTCATCTAGTATTTGAAATTGGAATCAACAATCAGTCCAAATAGTCTAACCGTGAATAAACACATTATAACAGATAAGATGTCTTTACTGTTATATCTGAATATTGAGCCGTGAACATTTGCCGCTTTTAATCTGCGTCACCGAAATATCGAATCGTGCAACGTATTCTTTATGATAACCGAAGAGTGTATTACACATGTTACATTTGTTATTCCTCAAAACTTTACTTGTTATTGGTTTGTCCATTTTGTCATATAGCTCTTCGCGTATTTAGGTCAATATGCGTATTTTCACATAAGCCGTAAAAGAGGGACGAAGATACCAGAATGGCATTCAAACTCATAGATCGAAAAGAAAACTAACAACGCAATGGCTAAAAAGACAAAGACAAACATACAAATAATAGTACACAAAAAAAACAACATAGAAAATTAAAGACTAAACAGGTGCTCCGGAAGGATAAGCAAATATTGCTTCTCATGTAGTAGCCGTCGTGTTGCTCATGTTCTGAAAAACTCGGTCACCTATCTTATTCGGTAGGTGTATAAGGATCCAGGTTTTATGCTTAATAAATTAATGAAGGTTGTCTAGCAATGTTTAATTTGCAAAAGTTGTTGAAACAAGGATGGGAACATCGTAAATGTTACTTCTTTCTAGTAACTGTTTTCGTTTTTGTGAAGTCTGTCTTTTGTTTCTCCTGTTAATACCAATCTGCAATGAAAGATCAAGGCATTGCTATCTGATTATAACTTTATAAGCTGAACTTTAGTTAATGTAGATAATGCAATTTTCAAAAGAAACTCCCTTTACGGCTTAAACTGTGCCAATCTAACTTGGAAGTTTCGTTAAATATTATATCCTATAATGAAATGTCAAAACATAATGCTGTGTTGTATTTCCAACTTTTCCCGAAGAGTTTTAAATTATACTTAAACTCTGTTTTATTCCTTCCTTTCCTTTGAACAATCTTTTGAATTTAATTTGACCGCTATCAACATGATCAATGTGTATTTAAACTGGAAACGTTGCGGGACATCTTTTGTTTACAAAGTGCAATCTGTAAAAATGACGAAAGCGCTGTAGTAATTCGTGATGTATAAGTAGTTTTATAATACAAAGTGCATTACGCATCTTTATTATATTAATGATTTCTTTTTTTTGTAACTTTATGTACTTCATTGCTTAGTCGTACAAGCTATTTTACAGTGCAATCGTACACCAAGAAGTTCATGTTCTTTCTAAAAATTAGTAGTATGTCAAGTTGAAGTATCCGAATCATTAAGTTTTAATAACTTAGAAATACTAAAGAAAAAACGTATAGCTTTCAATTTTTTTTTTTATCTTTTAAATTTTAACATCATTGCTATCGATTCTTACCAGCATTTGACGCATTTGTTATATTATCTTGATGCATAGGTGTCTTTAAGCATTGATACATATATTCCAAAGCTTATTAATTTAATTGAAATAATCAAATATTGAATAAGTGATAAAAGCAAATATTCGTAATACTGTAGTACTGAAATAACATAATATGAATCTATGACAAATTGTAGTACTGAAATGACATAATACGAATCAATGACAAACGAGTCGATTTTAATTTTGAAATTTTAAATTTCCCCCAAGTTAGTAGCAATATACCAACCTCACCTGCAATTGGGATATATTTTTCCAAACTTTTTCGATATTCAAGAGTTTGCAGCTCCTACTCAGACTTTGTAAAACGTCACCAGTGTCTGAGTAAAAAGTTGATGAACCAGGGGTATGTGAAAGAACGTCTAGTCCTTTTTCTAATAAAATTCATCGGATGGTACCAAGACCTTGTTGATAAATACTCCGTATCAACTTCAGAAATAATACATAATGGTCTTGATGTATAGATTCTGCGTACTGATGTTGTTTATCATCTTCAAAACGTGTTTTATTGTTCTTTCATTTGTCCTCGTTCTATTATTAATATTACTTTTACTGTTGGATTGTTTTATGTGACATCCATTTGGCATGGCTCGATACTTAAACAACCCGTCAATGTGGTTGTATTGTCTTTCATTTTTTGCTGGTGTCTTTTGTATATTCGACTTTGTGTATTTCTTTGGTTCTTATAACGCGACTCTGTACTTTAAAAGATCCGTCAGTATGATATTGTTCTATTTTATGTCATTATGATATATTTCTATTATGAATTACAAAATACGTTAAACCACAAACGTGAAAATTATTCAATCGCGTAGTGGAATTAACTATTTGTGGATTTTTATAAATTCTATACAACTTGTGTACTATTTTAAATCTCGGTCTATTTCTGAAACAAATTCTTACATACTTTGGATTTTTCAACCCTGTATGCTAACATTGCCTAGTATGTGAAATTTTAAAATTGTTTGTATATACATTGAACGACAAATATATGTGACATATAAAATGTTCTGACGTCAGACACGCGAATCAATGAATGTGTTTGTAGATAGATGTTTTTGTGTTCTGCTAGATTGTTCCTTTTAAAATTATTACACGATAATGACTGCTGTACCCATATTTTGACTATTTTATCTATCATGTCTGTTTAGTTCACGCATCATTGTAAATATAACAGAATTTGATGTGACTGTCATCAAAGTGAAAGGATTAGCGCTAAAAAACCAGGTTTAATCCACCATTTTCTACATTTGAAAATGCCTGTACCAAGTCAGGAACATGACAGTTCTTGTCCATTTGTTTTTGATGTGTTTTGTTATTTGATTTTGCCATGTGATTATGGACTTTGCGATTAGATTTTCCCCTAAGTTCAGTATTTTTTTTATTTTACTTTTTGCAGACAAACCGTTACTTGTTACCGATTATCTTGAACACCAAGAAGTTATCGAAAATACTTCGTTAGAAGTTTGCTGTCAAGGACACAGCAATCCACCTATATCTAATATATACTGGACAGGAAATGTTACACTTGTAGTTTTCAATGATACTGAATCGTGTTTGACATTCAAGCTGATTCACCGTAACAACACAGGAAGATACACATGTTTTGCTTCAAATTCAATAGGGTTATCAAATAAGTCTATAGAGATAAATGTCCTTTGTAAGTATTGTTACGATAGAACATTTAGTGTAATTTTTTTTTTCGATGTGATCATTCAACTTGTTTTTCTTTTAGTTTAATATTGTATGAAATTGAAAAAAAAAATACCCTGAAAGTCATCTCATTGGCACTCATATCACATCTTTTCATTCATAAAAACTACAGGGTTTTTTGCTTGTACTGATAGAATGCAGTAGAATGTGTGCCCGTGCTGATTGTGTATACCCTTATATTTTTATATTTTGGATTGTTCTTATTACGATGAAACCGTGGTTAGATATGAATCAAAGCTGCCCGTTGAAAGAAGCACTTTGACCAAAAATTGTTAACTTTTTACACATTATAATTCGGATGTCGATTTGTCCTTAAGGACCTATATCACATCTCTTATTCATATGACTTGAATTTTGGTGGAAGTTTTATTGAACTTAAGCTTATTTGACAGATAAACATTTTGCTAAGAATTTGTAAGTATTCATGTATCTACACAAACAATTCCTTTCTGTTTTTTTATCAGATCCTCCTTCAGTCAGCGTAACGCAACAATTTTCTGGAACAAGTTTAAATCTGAGCTGTAATGTAGAGGGAAATCCGAAACGTTATACCTTTGGAAAATGGTATCATCGATCGAAATACAATGAAACCATTCGAAAATTTAAAGGAACTTCAGAAGGAAATCTTATTATAGGTGCGCCAAGCAAAACCCAGCCTCATGAAAATGACGGCTTATATATATGTAGAGTTTCCAATGGTATACCAGATAAATATGCAAATGTATACCAAGAAGGATCAGTTTTAATTCAAACCTCAGGTAAAATATGTAAAATATAAAACTAGATCTTTCACAATAATTATGAATATTATGGCAAAAAAACACTCCAAAAAATCAAAAAAAAACAACAACAACCCAAAAACATGATATAGAAAAACATCGAGCTAAAAGTCCCTTTAGGTGAGGTCTGATTATGTCCCACAATAGACCATAAATATCGGTTACACATGTCTATATATTAAATCTCTATAGTCCAAAAAGCAAGATAATTGTACATTGTTCTATAAGACCCTTTCCAACTAGCATTCTTTCAATCAGTTAGTGTTCATCTTATTTTTAGTATTAACGATATCCTTTGGTGTAATCTTAACCATTGCATTAACACCAAGTAAAAAAAGAAACCCCTCTGACATAATTACCCAAGAAAACTCTGTGTATAAATATAGTTTTTTTTATATATCTAATTTGTTGATACACACGCTTACAGGTACATAATAAAGGATAAGTATTTGTGTCACTTCAATAACACGTTCAAATGTGGATATTGGTGTTTGTATATATCATGTATATAGATGTCGTAAATTTTCAGTCTTTAGTATATAAGGTATGATCGGTTTCTTTCAAATCGATTCAATCTCAACTACTTCTTTACATGTCTTAGTTTAGAACATTCAAGATCGATTCAAAGCGTTCGTATTGGGCTTTAATCGATTTCAAGTGAACCATTCTAGTTATGTTCTTTTTTTTGCATGAAAAAAAATATTCCTTGAATGACATTTAATGGGATGGGATATGAGTAAGAAAATCGAAAGTAGCTTCAATATAGTAATATTCGTTAGGAAAATGATCGATTTCACATTTGTTTTAATTCCGATGCATTTTTGTAATATCTTATATAATACACATACAACTTACATTGTAAGTTTTGAGTCCATTTTGAAGACAATAGCTAAGGAAAACACCATAGTCATGTATATGACTGAGCTCAAAATATGAACTACGTCTGCAGTATTTTTCTAATTCAGATAAATATTATGTTTACTTAATAGCAGGAATATGTTACACAAATTAGATTTTTTACGAGCTTTAACATTCAAAACCCAAAGACACTCAGGAAAGAGGCATACATCAATAATAAAAACCACACCTCCCATGAAAAATCGACAGTACACCAGGACACCTCGATCGAAGTTTAAACCCGCACGTCAAATGAGTGTATAAACGGCAACCTATTATTTTCCTTTAGGAGCACGTCGTTACAGAAATAAGTAGAAACGTATCGAAATATATAATCATGTTCTTATTTATTATAATTTAGTACCGCCAATATTTGTTTCAACCAACCAAAGGGTACAGTATGGACAATGTGAACGTGAACTAAATATAACAGTGTTGCTGTTTACTAGATCTGGTAATTTACTACTGAATATATCAAAGGATAACCGAAATTTACAACCACATATTTCAAAAGAAAGAGTTGATACTCATGATGTTTTACATGACGTCAATGTAACAATATCAGCGATTAAAGTTGTTTTTGACATGGGTTTGGCAAACAGTCAGCATTTTGGAAATTATACGATAGAGGCTTGCAACGAAGAGGGTTGTAATACATATATTTTTTACATGATATCGGGAGGTAAGCCTTTCTTGTCTTACTGATTTTAAATCTATAGATCATGCATCTAACTTTCATTAACATATGATAACGTGTTAGTGTGATGTAATTAACTGCGTGCATAAACGAATAGGATATTTTTTTAGCATTCACTTGATTTGGCATAAAATGTCACAATGAGGTTTGCTTACATGATAAATATGCATCTGTAATGCATTCCATTTCGAAGTGAAAACATTTGATGGCAAGCGTCATTATATTTCGTGGACTATCAAATATAGCTACGGGATAAAGGATATTCATTATACCTATTGTATCTAGGGTTGACGTCAGTGCAGGCCGTAGACTAAGCATTCAGAATATAAAGTAATAAAAGTATGGTACCGTTATATTTATTCTTTTTATATCACGATAGTTGATTTAGTCGGACATACCGTATAGATTTTTTTTCGCGGAATGTAAAATTTCGCGGATAGAACAAAATTTAAAAGTGCACATGTAAAGGTATTTAAAATAGTTTTGAATCCGCTAAAATAATAAACGCCAAAATATTTCGTATACCTTATTCAGTGAAATTTACGACTATTTACACCCACGATAATAACCCTATTTACGGTATATTATAGATAGTGGCTCTTTCAATATAACAGTTTCTGAGTAGATATTCGTGGAATAATAATATCATTGTCCCCTCAGATACAACTTCATCTCTCGGCTGTAATACACTTGGTAACTCACACACAGTCAATTAGTATAGCAAATTTAATGTTTTGATTTATGTCGTAACCTTTTCATACTATATTATCTAGATTTACCAGAAACCCCTACCAATCTGACAGTGATTCAATACGAAAACCACATGATAGTATCATGGATGCCTGGGTTCAACGGGGGATTTAATCAGGAGTTTTTCATACAGTATAGAGCTGATGACAAAGAAATATGGATAACCACAGGTCCAGTAGAAGATGCATCGGGAAATAAAATGCATTACTCTTTATATGATCTTGTATCAACTAAACAGTATTTTGTGCGCATGTTTTCTAGAAACAAAATTGGAGATAGTAATATAACTAATATTACAGTATCAAGAAGATTTGGTAAGTACACATTCGGAAATATACTGCTTGTCTGTTGCAACGCGGTTTAACCTTATAATAGTATTATACATGTGCACCATATTTTACATACATATATTTATTTATCAAACATGTCAAATGTTAGACAATTAATTTCAATTAATCATATCAACAATTCCTGATGACGATTGTAGAAATGTTTTAAGATGGTCAAGTTCATTGTCAGGTTCAATACGAGATTATATGTAATTTCATGGACAATTCGAGATCATAAGATATGATGGTGTAACTTTGATTTGAAAAGGTAATTGTTGGTACTATACTGCTGTTTAGTTAATTGTCTATGTTTTACGGATTTTTTTGTCGAAAGTCATTTTCGTCTTGTAGTCAAAAACCTAATAACTTATCGTCGACTTAGCAAAATTCTACAAGTAAGAGATATGAGTTATCAAATTTAAGAACAATCATGTGGGGTCTAAATGATTCACTAGAATATGGTTGAAACAATTATTATTGTATATACGAAATCCGTTTGGGGTCAGCGCGCTATATCTATAGACATATGCAAATGTGTCAATTTAGTTCTTTTTTCCTATTTGTTGTTTTGTGAAACTTCTATGTACAATTTGACTGTGTATATACAATGCGTTTATTCTTCATAAATTCATGCAAATCAATTTGTATCTCTCATTGTTGATTTGTAGGACTGCCATGTTTGACACTAAAGTTTCATTACTGTTAATTTCATTACTCTTTCTTTATTTTACGATGGTTCAATGTATACTGGTTTAAGTATTATATATACCACGCTATTTACGAATTAACATATTTAAACGACGAATCCGCAGGATGATTTCGTTTAAATATGTTAACGAGTAAGGCGTGGTGTATACGTTTTGTAACATCATTGAAAAGTGGCCTGGTGATTTTTTATCCAATAAAAAACAGTGGGAAATGTTGTTCTAGCCCACTGCTTATCACGTGCACGCGAGAATAGATCCAGTCAATTTTTCGAAAATCAGCCGGTTCATTCAGAAATGCTTGTCCTCGTGCGTTCACGTAACTGTCAGTTACACAGAGTCGTATCAAAAGAGGCTGAGTTTAACATCGTTTAACATAAAACATATCAGATTAAACTATGGTCTAAGCTCCGCCTATCTACATGAATTTGCAAGCACAAAGTACGTCATGATTATTTTAAATGGAATACATATCAATCTTTATATTAAATCATGGATTTTTAGAAACCGAACTACAGTACTTGCAACCTTAGGCGTTACTATTTCAGCGATCAATCAGCGGTCATCGATCAGTCACCGATCAGTCAAGTTCGCGTCAAACTCACGTCAGCAATCCGTCAGACTTATAGTAAAAGTAATTGACTGGTCGGACTGATCGGACGGATAGTACCGATCGACCTTGATGACGGATTGAACTTTAATACGTCACATGATAAACTAATACAAATTACGGAATCTTAGTTTCGTTTAATTTAATTAAAATGGCGACTCGTGAAAATCGAACGTTCAATGATACATTTTGTTTATTAATTATTTAGCAAAGTTTTATGAATTGAAATGAAAAGAAATGTACAGGTATAACCTAAATTAAAATATCATCATTAAAGAATGGTCTTTTTCGTTTTATTCAAAAGGTTATATATTTTCAAACCCGGCGAGTGTCTCCATCGCGAAATTGATTTTATTCTTTTCAAAACATACTCGGGAAAAACAAAATGAAAGGATCAGTTATTGAAAAATGTAGTCTATTTTTTTCAATATTTCAAATTTTTGTATCCTTAATTATCATCATACAATTCTTTAAAAAAAACTTATCATAATCATGGACTTTCTATATTCTCGTCACAATCGAAAAAAGTAAAAACACAAAAATACTGAACTCCGAGGAAAATTCAAAAAGGAAAATCAAAAATCAAAAGGCAAAATCAAAAGTCCAAACACATCAAACTAATGGATAACAACTGTCATATTCCTGACTTGGTACAGGCATTGAAGCCTTTAAAATAACAAATTATAAAAAATAAATGCTGTTTTTTTTAACAAGAAATATGAATAATTTTAAACAATGCAAACAACATTACATGATATTTTTCTGATAGTTTTTTTTTTTTTATCTTAATAAAAAAATAACTACTCCTAAACAATAAAAAGTATAAAATTCCAATGGTGGTAAACAAAATATATTCCTTAAAAAGAAAGAAATTAATTTTAAGCAGATTTATTCTTGAATAATTCACATTTTCTACAAAATACATATGAAAATCATTTATAACATCTGATTGCAATTGAAATTACAATATTTTCCAATATGAGAAGAAATATTTGCATTTTTGGCAACGGGTACAAAAATTTAGTATCTTTTTTCTTAAAGTAAGCATATTTTATGAAGAACAGCCAATCTTGATGTACAAAAAGTACTCAAATCATATGACGGTTAATAATTTGTATCAAAATAAATCAATAACTGCATTCTTATTCCACAAAAATAAAAGTTTAAGTATTTTAATTCTCATTATATCTCAATTCTGATTAGAAGACTTATCTCAAGATGGTAAAAATAACTGATTTCAAATAAAATAGCATCATTTTTGATAAAAAGAAGAAGAATTTTGGTTATTTTAAACCATGCGAAGAAAATTTTAGTATGATTTTTCTGATATTCTTTTAAATTTATGAAAAAAAACTATTCTAAACTATAAAAAGTACAAAAATTTAATGGCGATCAATAATTTTCAGTAAAATGAAGAAATATTTGCATATTAAGCAACGCGTACAAAAATTTAGTATCTTTTTCCTTAAAGTAAGCATATTTTTTGAAGAACAGCCAATCTTGATGTACAAAAAGTACTCAAATCATATGACGGTTAATAATTTGTATCAAAATAAATCAATAACTGCATTCTTATTCCACAAAAATAAAAGTTTAAGTATTTTGATTCTCATTATATCTCAATTCTGATTAGATGACCTGTCTCAAGATGGTAAAAATAACTGATTTCAAATAAAATAGTATCATTTCTGATAAAAAGAAGAATAATTTTGGTTATTTTAAACAATGCTAAAAAAATTTTAGTATGATTTTTTCTGATATTCTTTTAATTTTATGAAAGAAAACTATTCTAAACTGTAAAAAGTACAAAAATTTAATGGCAGTCAATAATTTTCAGTAAAATGAAGAAATATTTGCATTTTAGGCAAGGCGTGCAAAAATTTAGTATTTTTTTCCTTAAAGTATGCATATTTTATGAAGAACAGCCTATCTTGATGTACAAAAAGTACTCAAATCATATGACGGTTAATAATTTGTATCAAAATAAATCAATAACTGCATTCTTATTCCACAAAAAAAAGTTTAAGTATTTTGATTCTCATTATATCTCAATTCTGATTAGATGACCTGTCTCAAGATGGTAAAAATAACTGATTTCAAATAAAATAGTATCATTTCTGATAAAAAGAAGAATAATTTTGGTTATTTTAAACAATGCTAAAAAAATTTTAGTATGATTTTTTCTGATATTCTTTTAATTTTATGAAAGAAAACTATTCTAAACTGTAAAAAGTACAAAAATTTAATGGCAGTCAATAATTTTCAGTAAAATGATGAAATATTTGCATTTTAGGCAAGGCATACAAAAATTTAGTATCTTTTTCCTTAAAGTATGCATATTTTATGAAGAACAGCCTATCTTGATGTACAAAAAGTACTCAAATCATATGACGGTTAATAATTTGTATCAAAATAAATCAATAACTGCATTCTTATTCCAAAAAAATAAAAGTTTAAGTATTTTAATTCTCATTATATCTCAATTCTGATTAGAAGACTTATCTCAAGATGGTAAAAATAACTGATTTCAAATAAAATAGTATCATTTTTGATAAAAAGCAGAAGAATTTTGGTTATTTTAAACCATGCGAAGAAAATTTTAGTATGATTTTTCTGTTATTCTTTTAATTTTATGAAAAAAAACTATTCTAAACTCTAAAAAGTACAAAAATTTAATGGCGGTCAATAATTTTCAGTAAAATGAAGAAAAATTTACATTTTAGGCAAGGCGTACAAAAATTTAGTATCTTATCTTTTTCCTTAAAGTAAGCATATTTTTTGAAGAACAGCCAATCTTGATGTACAAAAAGTACTCAAATCATATGACGGTTAATAATTTGTATCAAAATAAATCAATAACAGCATTCTTATTCCACAAAAATTAAAGTTTTAGTATTTTGATTCTCATTATATCTCAATTCTGATTAGATGACTTGTCTCAAGATGGTAAAAAAAAACTGATTTCAAATAAAATAGTATCATTTTTGATAAAAAGAAGAATAATTTTGGTTATTTTAAACAATGCTTATAAAATTTTAGTATGATTTTTCTGATATTCTTTTAATTTTATGAAAAAAAACTATTCTAAACTATAAAAAGTACAAAAATTTAATGGCGGTCAATAATTTTCAGTAAAATGAAGAAATATTTGCATATTAAGCAACGCGTACAAAAATTTAGTATCTTTTTCCTTAAAGTAAGCATATTTTTTGAAGAACAGCCAATCTTGATGTACAAAAAGTACTCAAATCATATGACGGTTAATAATTTGTATCAAAATAAATCAATAACTGCATTCTTATTCCACAAAAATAAAAGTTTAAGTATTTTGATTCTCATTATATCTCAATTCTAATTAGATGACCTGTCTCAAGATGGTAAAAATAACTGATTTCAAATAAAATAGTATCATTTCTGATAAAAAGAAGAATAATTTTGGTTATTTTAAACAATGCTAAAAAAATTTTAGTATGATTTTTTCTGATATTCTTTTAATTTTATGAAAGAAAACTATTCTAAACTGTAAAAAGTACAAAAATTTAATGGCAGTCAATAATTTTCAGTAAAATGAAGAAATATTTGCATTTTAGGCAAGGCGTACAAAAATTTAGTATCTTTTTCCTTAAAGTATGCATATTTTATGAAGAACAGCCTATCTTGATGTACAAAAAGTACTCAAATCATATGACGGTTAATAATTTGTATCAAAATAAATCAATAACTGCATTCTTATTCCAAAAAAATAAAAGTTTAAGTATTTTAATTCTCATTATATCTCAATTCTGATTAGAAGACTTATCTCAAGATGGTAAAAATAACTGATTTCAAATAAAATAGTATCATTTTTTATAAAAAGCAGAAGAATTTTGGTTATTTTAAACCATGCGAAGTAAATTTTAGTATGATTTTTCTGATATTCTTTTAATTTTATGAAAAAAAAACTATTCTAAAATCTAAAAAGTACAAAAATTTAATGGCGGTCAATAATTTTCAGTAAAATGAAGAAATATTTGCATTTTAGGCAAGGCGTACAAAAATTTAGTATCTTATCTTTTTCCTTAAAGTAAGCATATTTTTTGAAGAACAGCCAATCTTGATGTACAAAAAGTACTCAAATCATATGACGGTTAATAATTTGTATCAAAATAAATCAATAACAGCATTCTTATTCCACAAAAATTAAAGTTTAAGTATTTTGATTCTCATTATATCTCAATTCTGATTAGATGACTTGTCTCAAGATGGTAAAAAAAAACTGATTTCAAATAAAATAGTATCATTTTTGATAAAAAGAAGAATAATTTTGGTTATTTTAAACAATGCTTATAAAATTTTAGTATGATTTTTCTGATATTCTTTTAATTTTATGAAAAAAAACTATTCTAAACTCTAAAAAGTACAAAAATTTAATGGCGGTCAATAATTTTCAGTAAAATGAAGAAATATTTGCATTTTAGGCAAGGCGTACAAAAATTTAGTATCTTATCTTTTTCTTTAAAGTAAGCATATTTTTTGAAGAACAGCCAATCTTGATGTACAAAAAGTACTCAAATCATATGACGGTTAACAATTTGTATCAAAATAAATCAATAACAGCATTCTTATTCCACAAAAATTAAAGTTTAAGTATTTTGATTCTCATTATATCTCAATTCTGATTAGATGACTTGTCTCAAGATGGTAAAACAAACTGATTTCAAATAAAATAGTATCATTTTTGATAAAAAGAAGAATAATTTTGGTTATTTTAAACAATGCTTATAAAATTTTAGTATGATTTTTCTGATATTCTTTTAATTTTATGAAAGAAAACTATTCTAAACTGTAAAAAGTACAAAAATTTAATGGCGGTCAATAATTTTCAGTAAAATGAAGAAATATTTGCATTTTAGGCAACGCGTACAAAAATTTAGTATCTTATCTTTTTCTTTAAAGTAAGAATATTTTATGAAGAACAGCCAATCTTGATGTACAAAAAGTACTCAAATCATATGACGGGTAATAATTTGTATCAAAATAAATCAATAACTGCATTCTTATTCCACAAAAATTAAAGTTTAAGTATTTTGATTCTCATTATATCTCAATTCTGATTAGTAGACTTATCTCAAGATGGTAAAAATAACTGATTTCAAATAAAATAGTATCATTTTTGATAAAAAGCAGAAGAATTTTGGTTATTTTAAACCATGCGAAGAAAATTTTAGTATGATTTTTCTGATATTCTTTTAATTTTATGAAAAAAAAACTATTCTAAACTCTAAAAAGTACAAAAATTTAATGGCGGTCAATAATTTTCAGTAAAATGAAGAAATATTTGCATTTTAGGCAACGCGTACAAAAATTTAGTATCTTTTTCCTTAAAGTAAGCATATTTTTTGAAGAACAGCCAATCTTGATGTACAAAAAGTACTCAAATCATATGACGGTTAATAATTTGTATCAAAATATATCAATAACTGCATTCTTATTCCACAAAAATTAAAGTTTAAGTATTTTGATTCTCATTATATCTCAATTCTGATTAGATGACTTGTCTCAAGATGGTAAAAAAAACTGATTACAAATAAAATAGTATCATTTTTGATAAAAAGAAGAATAATTTTGGTTATTTTAAACAATGCTTATAAAATTTTAGTATGATTTTTCTGATATTCTTTTAATTTTATGAAAAAAAACTATTCTAAACTCTAAAAAGTACAAAAATTTAATGGCGGTCAATAATTTTCAGTAAAATGAAGAAATATTTGCATTTTAGGCAAGGCGTACAAAAATTTAGTATCTTATCTTTTTCTTTAAAGTAAGCATATTTTTTGAAGAACAGCCAATCTTGATGTACAAAAAGTACTCAAATCATATGACGGTTAACAATTTGTATCAAAATAAATCAATAACAGCATTCTTATTCCACAAAAATTAAAGTTTAAGTATTTTGATTCTCATTATATCTCAATTCTGATTAGATGACTTGTCTCAAGATGGTAAAACAAACTGATTTCAAATAAAATAGTATCATTTTTGATAAAAAGAAGAATAATTTTGGTTATTTTAAACAATGCTATAAAAATTTTAGTATGATTTTTCTGATATTCTTTTAATTTTATGAAAGAAAACTATTCTAAACTGTAAAAAGTACAAAAATTTAATGGCGGTCAATAATTTTCAGTAAAATGAAGAAATATTTGCATTTTAGGCAACGCGTACAAAAATTTAGTATCTTATCTTTTTCTTTAAAGTAAGAATATTTTATGAAGAACAGCCAATCTTGATGTACAAAAAGTACTCAAATCATATGACGGGTAATAATTTGTATCAAAATAAATCAATAACTGCATTCTTATTCCACAAAAATTAAAGTTTAAGTATTTTGATTCTCATTATATCTCAATTCTGATTAGTAGACTTATCTCAAGATGGTAAAAATAACTGATTTCAAATAAAATAGTATCATTTTTGATAAAAAGCAGAAGAATTTTGGTTATTTTAAACCATGCGAAGAAAATTTTAGTATGATTTTTCTGATATTCTTTTAATTTTATGAAAAAAAACTATTCTAAACTCTAAAAAGTACAAAAATTTAATGGCGGTCAATAATTTTCAGTAAAATGAAGAAATATTTGCATTTTAGGCAACGCGTACAAAAATTTAGTATCTTTTTCCTTAAAGTAAGCATATTTTTTGAAGAACAGCCAATCTTGATGTACAAAAAGTACTCAAATCATATGACGGTTAATAATTTGTATCAAAATATATCAATAACTGCATTCTTATTCCACAAAAATTAAAGTTTAAGTATTTTGATTCTCATTATATCTCAATTCTGATTAGATGACTTGTCTCAAGATGGTAAAAAAAACTGATTACAAATAAAATAGTATCATTTTTGATAAAAAGAAGAATAATTTTGGTTATTTTAAACAATGCTTATAAAATTTTAGTATGATTTTTCTGATATTCTTTTAATTTTATGAAAAAAAAACTATTCTAAACTCTAAAAAGTACAAAAATTTAATGGCGGTCAATAATTTTCAGTAAAATGAAGAAATATTTGCATTTTAGGCAAGGCGTACAAAAATTTAGTATCTTATCTTTTTCTTTAAAGTAAGCATATTTTTTGAAGAACAGCCAATCTTGATGTACAAAAAGTACTCAAATCATATGACGGTTAACAATTTGTATCAAAATAAATCAATAACAGCATTCTTATTCCACAAAAATTAAAGTTTAAGTATTTTGATTCTCATTATATCTCAATTCTGATTAGATGACTTGTCTCAAGATGGTAAAAAAAACTGATTTCAAATAAAATAGTATCATTTTTGATAAAAAGAAGAATAATTTTGGTTATTTTAAACAATGCTTATAAAATTTTAGTATGATTTTTCTGATATTCTTTTAATTTTATGAAAGAAAACTATTCTAAACTGTAAAAAGTACAAAAATTTAATGGCGGTCAATAATTTTCAGTAAAATGAAGAAATATTTGCATTTTAGGCAACGCGTACAAAAATTTAGTATCTTATCTTTTTCTTTAAAGTAAGAATATTTTATGAAGAACAGCCAATCTTGATGTACAAAAGTACTCAAATCATATGACGGGTAATAATTTGTATCAAAATAAATCAATAACTGCATTCTTATTCCACAAAAATTAAAGTTTAAGTATTTTGATTCTCATTATATCTCAATTCTGATTAGAAGACTTATCTCAAGATGGTAAAAATAACTGATTTCAAATAAAATAGTATCATTTTTGATAAAAAGCAGAAGAATTTTGGTTATTTTAAACCATGCGAAGAAAATTTTAGTATGATTTTTCTGATATTCTTTTAATTTTATGAAAAAAAACTATTCTAAACTCTAAAAAGTACAAAAATTTAATGGCGGTCAATAATTTTCAGTCAAGTTCACGTCAAACAGTAACGCCTAAGGTTGCAAGTACTGTATTAAGCAGATTATCACGTAAAAACTTCAAATGAAAAATGTCGGAAGATGTTACAATAACTTTTAATCAGGATAATATGTTCATGAAATAACTGTGGTAGATACATTTTCATATATGAAAAATTCAATATTTGTTCCACTATTACAACACATAATCAACACTGTGTATTTAAGATTTTTTTTAACTTGGATTTAAACTATGGATTGTACATTATCATTATATTTCTATAAATCGCGTATAGCGTATGCTTCAAATTGTTCATGGTCCCTTTCAAGATAGTATTGTTATTGTTGCAAAAAAGTAAATAACTTCAACAAATACTCTTCCTTTAACCAATAATACTAATAAAACAGTCTTATTTTGAGAAAATGTAAGACCAGCAAAATTTCGAGTATTTAAACCAATTTAATAATTCGATAAACAACAGTCTTGTATTCAAGTGAATCAGACATGATATTATTTAAAGCTTTAATTCTTTGCAGAGTATCAACTAAAAACGATTGCTGCAAATGAGTACTGCTCACTTATCATTGGTACCATTGTCGGCGGAATGCTTATATGTTGTATTGGCTCACATATCTGCTGTCGACTTAGGCGAAAACGAAAATCTACTGCGACGTTGGAAATATCCCCAGGAGACCAATATGATGAAATTGGCACAATCAATTATAACATGGTGATTGTTGATCCAATAAATAGCTTTGAACAAGAGAACAATGACAATATCTCTAATGATAACGAGAGCAATGCTGTGTCGTCAATTGATGGCGGAGAAAGCTCTACTGAAAGCTCTTTTATAGGACGACCTGATGATGGTTATGAAAATGAGTATCAGGCGGTGCTTTCTTCAGTTATCGAGATGCATCAATACAGTAGCATCATCCCAACTGTTTACCAGAACACAATTATATCACCGACAAACGCAGCGACAATATCACCAAAACACATTACTTTTGCAATCGATAGTTACACAAAGCCATGGCTTGTTATATACAAGAGGATGCAGTAACCTGAATTAAGACAGTAATAGCACCATGGACTCAAATCTTTTATCTGTACTGCGTTTATTGTAGAAAACATTTGGTTTGGTGTATATCTTCTGTCTGAACAAGAAAGTGTTGAAATAACATATCATAATAACAACAACATGAATAATGATATTCATACAAAAATGTTAATGTATTACAAGATTTTGTAATCTCATTTCAATTAATAAATATAATCAAAAGTTAAAGTGATTGATTAATATTTAACGTCACTTTGAGCATTTATAGCTATTTCGTGGCGGTTGTTGTTGTATAGTTTTTTTACTGCAACAATAAGTTAAGTCGGCCTCATATATTAACTTACATCTAAAAATTGACAATGAGCGTCGGTTGAAAACAAAAGTTTACGACAAAAGAGATGATTTCAGCTTTCCAATTGTAAACTTTCCATTTCTAAGTAGCAACATTCCAGCAACACCTGCATACGGGGTATATTTCTCCCAATTGATACAATATTCCCGTGCTTACATTTCCTAGCTATCATGATTTTCTTGATAGAAGGTTGCTGCTCACAAGGAAGATATTAAATCAAGAGTTCCAAATGGTGAAGTTGAAATCATCCCTTCGTAAATTTTACGGACGCCATCACGATTTTATTGACCGTTATGGAATAACCGTTTGACAAATGATATCGGATATGTTCCTTACGTCGTAACTACAATCCCCTTCTCTTTCATGAATGTCACCTACTGAATTAGACTATTTATCAGATTTGTTATCACATACAAAACACGACGGGTGCCACATGTGGAGCAGGATCTGCTTACCCTTCCGTAGCACCTGAGATCACCCCTAGTTTTTGTGTGGTTCGTGTTGCTTATTCGTTAGTTTTCTTTGTTATGTCATGTGTTCTATTGTTTTCTGTTTGTCTTTTTTATTTTTAGCCAGGCGTTGTCATTTTATTTTCGATTGATGAGTTTGACTGTCCCTCTGGTATCGTTCGTCCCTCTCTTATCCAAATAACAGTGTTTCCATCTCGAATTTATATTTGTTCATGGTAAACATAATAAGAGGATTCAACAAAAAAAGAGGTCGAAGTATTCATTCTTTTCTAATCCAGTTTACAGAAAGCAATGGTCGATGTCGAATTATACACTACAGATGCTCCAGATGTTTCAAAATCTATTCCATAACGGCCAACCAACTCCCGATAACGTCCGTTGCATTGTGAAATATGTGACTTCAATACTTAGTCTGTCTTAATAAATCTGTAGCATAAAGATGCTCTTTGAACTTTCGTGATGAACACTACAGATGCTCCTTGAAGAAAAGGACATTCAATACACTGCGATTGAAACTACGATTTGTTATAGTCTGTCTTCAAACATCTTTTGTTACTGGTTAACTCAATGTAACTCTTGGTATAAAAGGAATAGTTTCATCAAAATGTTCCCAAAAAATGAATTATTTGTACTTATTTATCATATCTGTGATGGGGGTTTGATGCTTACAAGAAAGTATGAAACTATGACATCCAGGTGTTGGAATTAGAATCATCTGTTTTACTATACAACGAACGCTTTCAGGAGTTTGTTGACCATTATGAAGTAGATTTTTAAATAAATGACGATGAATATCCTCTGATTGCCGTGACTAGAATTCCCTATTTTTTTGACAAAAAGGTATTGACCGAAAAGGAGTCACTTGTAGAAAAGGATATTCCAGCCCAACCAGAGCGCATGATGTGTTGCCTTGTTTTAGAGTTCATGTAACTCATTATTTATATTCACATTTTGTTTTTGTGTGTACTGTTTTTAATATTTGGGTAGTGTACTGTTTAATATTCGGTGATACATGAGAATAATTTGATTCAAATTTTTCGATGTTTTTTTTTAAAGGTCGTTTTTTAAATGTGCCCTCCTGTTAAAATTTCATAATGATATGCGTCCTCGTGTAAGACTTGAATGCTTCTTTTCATACATGGTTTAGGGTGTAAAAGCGTTGAACGAAGTACATTTTGTTTGAAGCGCGCTGAAACTGTACGCACTGTCAAGGATGTTGTTCATAGATATATGTCTTTCGGAAAACAATGTCTACATGGTATAACCATGCATTAGTTGCATTTACTGATTGACGTCTCTCGAAGATCAAATGAACATGCTACGACTAATTCAGACAATAACAAAGGAAATGTTATTACAGAGAAAGAAAATGTAAACAAGTTGAGTTTCAAATGGCCATAATTGATAGGTATCATTTATCGCATATGCTTTTGATAGCTAAAATAGCAAAGGTACACAACATACCAACATGTGGAAGATAAAGAATAAACATTCATAATAGAAATCAGTTTATACCAAGAACAGTTCATGGTTTTACCATCTCGAATTACAAGCTATCTTTTTTAACACATTTACAAATTGTACCTTCCCGTTGAAATATTCAATAAGAGTATCGATATATAACTAAAATTATACTCCCTCACAAAACCTATAAAGAAGTATTCGTTTGTTTAATTTCAGTTTAAAAAAACAATTTTCAAGGTCAAATGATAACTTTATATACACTGAGGTGAAATGTACAATTTGTTATAGTCTGTCTTAAAATATGTTTTGCTACTGGTAATCTCAATGTAACTCATGATATTTAAGAATAAGTTTCTTCAAAAGGTTTCTAAAGATTAATTAATTGTACTTTCTAATCATATCTATGATGGGGTTCAGATGCTTACAAGAAAGTATGAAGCTATAAGTTCCTGGTGTTGAAGTCACATATTTCACAATGCAACGGACGTTATCGAGTTTGTTTGCCGTTATGGAATAGATTTTTAAACAGATGACGATGTATATCTTTTGATGGCTGTACAAGTATTTCAACTTTTTTTTGCCATAAAAGGTATTGATTGAAAAGGTGTCATAAGTGGGTTTGAACTAACGTTATAACCACAACAGATACCCCTTGTGGAAAAGGACATTCTAGCCCAACCAGGGCACATGAGGTGTTTCCTTGTTAAAGAGTTCATGTTACTCATCCTTTATATTCACAATTTGTGTTTTTGTGTTCTGTTTTTAATATTTAGCTAGATATTTTTTTTCAAAGCATTGCAAGTTCGTTTTTCGACTTTGAATATATTTTTTTTATATTTCACTTATCTTTTTCATATTAAATAGGTGAAACATGGCAGTAATTTGAAACAAAGTTGTCGACGGTTGTTTTTAAAGGTCTATTATTAAATGTGCCCTCCTATTATAATTTCATATACTTCTTTATTTAAGAATTGAATGCTCCTTTTTGTAAATTCATTAGGATGTAAAAGCGATGACCGAAGTACATTTTGCGGCAGTGCTTCATTTAAAAAATGTACGCAAGGTCAACGCATTAAGAACCTTATGAAATTGCAAAAGAAAGCATTCAATAGTTATAATTACATTTGTTTGCTGTGATTATGAAAACACCATTATTATCAAGTTTTTTCTTTATTAACACTACATTGAATAGGAACAAGGATACATTTTATCTACTATTGTTTCGTATGATATTATGATTTCCCTTTTAAAGTTGTATTGATATATCCGTTTTATGATATTCACACCTTCCGCATTGTTCCTTTTACTTGAAAAAAGAAGAAATGAGTCCGACAATACATTTTAGGAAAAGGTACGTATCATTCTCGTTGTGATTATATATTTTTCGGTAAATGATCATAAAATATTGCTGTCATTATCATTGATGTATCCCTCATACTTCATGTTCATCCATACATGTATACATACATTTTGACAGATAATATTGCAAAGTTATTTAAGATGCAGCTAATGTATAGTGTAACTGTTTGGTAGAGCATACACACATGACTATTTGTTTTTTATTGTAGATAAAAAAAAATGCATAAATTATGCATGTGCATATTTTTAATTCCTGTATGGCAATTTCTATGTAAGTAGATGCATCATTTATTCTAAGTGAATGACTACATATTCAAATATGTGATTGTGTTACAAACATATCTAAAGGCACTCATTTATTTTTTTTAATTAGTTCCGTCATAGATTGCAAAACAAAGCAATATATGAGGATAGTTCGTCCGAGCAAAGAATTGTGAAACTGACGCCTTCCTCATGTTTTGCCTTGATCCCTCTTTTTTAAATTTGACACTTGTTTTGTTTAATTCATTTATAGGGTAGATTGTGCAAATAATACAGTTTCTTTAGATGTACAAATATTCTTAACAATAGTAAGGGAAAATATATATATATATATTTGTGCATAAGCTGTTCGTTATTGAAATATCATTGATGATTATTTTTCTCAATATTTCAAACAACTGTATTTAAAAGCAAAATTTACAAGCGTTGAATGTTTTTTGCGATTGTCAGTGCACCTGTATTTTAGATTCTTAAATCCTACATAACTACGTTATTTGTTTAAATCAAATAAAAAAAAGTTATACTGTCTGATTTCTGTAGCGTCATTAATGACATTTAACACAGAGCATCGATGTAATGATTTCAACACTGAACAAAATTCTTTGAAAGGTTATCAACTTATCTTATCTGTAGAAAAATGGTCAAGGTGGACTCTGCTACATTCGTCATGTTTGTTTACCACACTTCCAATTAGAGAATTCTGAATAGTAACTCGAACGAATATAACTACATGTAGAAAGATTGAATGGTTGTGTTCGTATTAGCATTGAAAAAAAATATTATTTACTTTTTGCATATTCATATTATCAGGGTTATAAACAAACTGCCCTTGAATTGGTTTGTGTTGTTAAGGTATATACAAACAGAGCATGCAGAGGAAAAGTTATCACCCAAGACGAAGTCGTGAATGCTTCGAGTTTAAAATGTTCACTATGTAATATTAAAGAAAATTGTAAACAAAACATTAAATCATAACTAAAAGATAACTTATAACAACAAAACGATGGAGATGATGTAGAAATAAGAATGGTAAAACATCGGCTGCATTGGGTATTTTTTTGTTCCTGATCGGCAAGCGTCGGGCTCAGCGTATTGTATTGGCACCTGTTGCTAATATTATCACATCTCGCTATGGATGTGGGAGTGGGGATGAAAGGTTTAGTGAAAATTAACAAATGTCACGTATCTAATGAAATGAATGTTTATATAAAACAAACATTTCATTTAAGTCTTATTTGTCAAAACTCGCACCTGGTACTTCAAAATTACTACTATTTCTCTTAATCCGTTTTGCATTGTTGTGCTCTAACACAGGCCAATTATCTATAACAATTAATAAAGATTTGCGATTTCAAGATATTTTTTTGTTTTTGATGTGAACAAAAACTATTTTTAATACTATACTACATAAATATGAAATAAGATGTTTCCATTCTTAGTTTGCCCACCACCACCAGGAACATCAGTTGATTGTACCTTTACAAAATATTGATCTTAATGAAATTATTACTTGATTGTAAAATTCAAAACTTTACTCTCGGGGAAATCGTCTAATTTGAAAAACATAAAAATACAACTTGTTATCCACAATGTTATTTGAAAAAATTATAATGGAAGTGAAACACTTATCTAATTTTAAACTCAATTCTTCATTTTTTATAGCTGTATACACTCAAAATGTTACTGTATATGCATCAGAAGGTGATAATGTAACTATTAAATGCAAACTGTTTCCAAACAGTAAGTCGACATGGGACAAAGTAAAGGCTAATGGTCAACATAAAGTCATTCTGTATACAGATGGTGATGAGATCAATCCAGATTTACCTAATAAGCAAAACCTTGCAATTGTTGGTAATATAAACGAAGGTGACTATAATCTTCAAATACAAAATGTATCAATTAACGACGACGGAATATACATATGTTCTCAAAGAAGCAATGCACAGGGGGTACTGGAGTCCTACGTTACACTAAAGATAACTGGTGAGCATTTTAAAACAAATATGAAAACTGTGGTAACTGAAGAAAATACACAATTTTCAAAGTTCTAACGTGTTGTGATTGTCATGAGTTCGAACTGGCATGAGCTTGATCCTAGTCATTTCAAACTGATATGACAACACTTTGTACTTGTTGCTTTTTCGCTAAGCACGCATTTTTCAAAGCATGCTGAAAGGCTGTGGAATGATCAGGGGATTATTCTCTTTCAGGGTGACAATCACTTTTAAACGAGCACGTTAGAAAATATAGGTCTAGTATAAAGCCGGTCCAATTTAGACATGGTATCGTCCTGCATGGTATATGGTCTTTTGATAGTTTATATTACTATTAACAAAATTATCATACCTCTTTTGCATTTCTACTCATCATTGTACCGAGTAAAATAAAATTTTAATTATGTTGTAGATCTACTTTGAACACAAATTTATTTAAACACGTCTTGTGTTTTTTTAACATGCGTAGATGTCTAATGTATCTGATATGAATCTACACTATAGTTAGAAATAAAACTATACATATTATATAAATAACGAGCACCAGGGTTTCCGCTGGCGGTCGCCATTTTCGCAATTTGCGAAAAAATAATAATTGTGGCGATAAAAATTCGTCATTTGCGAAAGAATTTGGCGAAAGAAATATATACAACGATTTATTTTCCTCCATCTTGTTTATTTACTTTTTTTTCGAGTTTCTCGGACTTTACCCGATCAGACAATACTCGGAATTCACCTTGACCTCATTAAGATTTGGACAGAAAATCAATAATCAGCTGATTGCATTTTATAGATATCGACAAGAAAGGACTAATTAATAAAGGTGTTGATTGAATTGTTTGACAAAATGATATGGTTAAATGGCTTCCGCTAAATGTCACATACAGAATTTATTTACCACTTTGTGACACACGTGTTTGAAGCAAACTTTTGACGTCTCCTCTCCTTTTAAAGATAGGTTAGAAAAGAAAGCTGTTGTTGTGACGACAAATGTTCACAAGCAAGAAAAATCTCCGATTTTAAACTTTAATTATCCTTTGACTTTAATACTACTTTAAAGTCGTTTGAGTGACGCACGTGTTTCAAGCATAGTTTTACGTCTCAACTTTTTCACTTACGATGGTCAAGAAAAGAAAACTGTCGTTATGAAGAAATCTATCAAAAAGGTTGGGAACAACACCTCGAATGAGAGTAACCCTTCAATGTAATGGCTACACATGAAATGAGGGATCAATTTCATGTGATAAAAGCTTTTGTTTTGTTGTAAAAACCACTTCTTAGTACAAAAAGGCACATCAGTATTTTTCTTTTAAAGAAACTTTCCCTACGAACTATACTGGTATTATATGATAAAACATGTCCATTAATTTGTTATATTACAGGACTTATATCTTCTTTAATAATAAAAGTATAGTGGCCCCCTCATTTAGAAAAGTTGTTTAAAATATAATGAATATTTTTCCCTTTTAAGTTTAAAAAATTCTGTTGTTTTAAAGTAAATGTTTAGTGTTTATTCATTAAAACGTAGACTCTATAATAAGTTTGAGAATAATCATAGACACAATGGGGCAAAATCATCTTATTTAAGGGAGGGTGGTTAGAAAAAAAGGTAAATTTTAAACGAAAAATATATTTATTTTACTTGGCGAAAAAAATAATAAATTGGCGAAAAATATATTGTTTTGGCGAAAGAGTTGGCGAAAAAAATAATTGACCCAGGGGAAACCCTGACGAGCACTGATATAATTTTACACTTTAAAAATTCATGAAAATAAGGTATTGAAACCGAGAGTTCAGATCAAAGGTTAGTATTTTGCAGACTGATTTTAGACAGCCATCTTTTGAAGATATGGAAATTCCTTATGTAACAATAAATGGCCTGTTGTATTCAAAACAATTTCTGGTGTATCGTTGAATCTCGACTGAAGCTGAAATATGCATTGTAAATTTCATATACACAAGGTCGCAGCTCGACGTTCATGATCAGTACAAGTAATTGACGCTGTTCGGATCGTATGTTGAGCCCGTACAATGCACCAAAATTACGCGATATGTTGAATGTGACAGTTAGCGTTACGTTCAGTATAGCATTTGAAAAGATAAATTTGGTATGTGTAAATAGATTGATAATGATTTCAATTTAAAATTGTCATTATGGAGAACTCAGGAAGTTTTTGTTTATTTAAACAGTCAAAGAGAAATCAACAAAAGCTATACAATTTTAAATTATTATTCAAATAGTTAATGACCCTAGAAAACATTTCGCATTTCCTTTTTCCATTGTTTCCGAGAGGAATAACGGAAAAGGGAAGTTGAAATGCTTTCGATACATACAAAATTGTAGACCCGAGAGTGTTTTGAATTGAAATTTGTTACATACATTTTGTTTAGCTAGTTTAAACCTGATGATTTGAGAAAGACTTTAAATACAATATCTACCATTTGTTTGAACTATAACGAAATAAATGTTCACTGATTTTTTGTTGTTATAAAGATGTGGGACAGAAGGAAATTTATCATTGTATTCATTGAAGCTTTGCAAGTAATAGGTAATAAAGTTTAAGTGGTTATCTGTAAAATTAGTAGCTGTTGTAACGTTGAAATCCTATCATACAGTAAATATCCATGAGCAGGACTTTTTTTATGATAATCTATGCATGCACATTAGATAATATCGGATCGAATGCATATTGATTAATGCATAGCTTTGGTTGAAAACTTTCAGCTATATTACTATTGTTAAAACGAATTCTTCAAATCTTAAAAATTGTCTAGAAATGGAGCCATATGAAAAGGACTTTGACTCAAATATTGGGATGTTGTTCATTTCGTAAACATGAGTATTTGTTTTGATAATTCCGACAATTTTTGGTCCTATAAATATATTTTGTCCTTTTTTTCATCTTCCATATAGTAAACACTCAATCATTCTCTAGTTTTAATATTTTCCACATTTTGACTTAAATGACGTTGGTTGGAAGTCAAGAACTATTGAAAAAGATGTCTATACACAAAAGAGCTGGGCATCATTCTGATTCTAGAATGATATTTACATCGATAGATAATTGTAAATCAAACTCTTTTTGTTGTTTTTTCGTTCTTTGCCATACTGTTGTCAGTTTCTCTTTTATCTTTGATTTTGTATTGTCTGTTGTTCGTTTTTGCATTTGATTTTTCTACTTAACAATTACTAAATAAAAAAGGGGTAGTTAAAATATAAAAGACTGTAACAAAAACCCTAAATCAACAAATGAGGCCCACAAAACAGTCTATAGCATATAAAGTCATCATAGATACAAGGATAAAAAATTTATATTGACGCCAGACTCGTGTTTCGTCTAAAAAAGACTTATAAGTGACGCTCGTCAAAGTTGAAGAGTGTAAGCAGTTTCTAAGCTTAAAACACGCTACGGTCATATGTACACAAACCATTGTTTTAATATAATAATAATATGTTATGATTTAAACTGTACATAATTACATTGCAGAAATTATTAAAACAGTCTGCATAAAACTTAATCAGGGAACAATGACAAAATTTGTTTCAACGATATTTGCATGACTGTATGAATTTTGTATAAATGAAAGGATTTTTTTAATATCATACAGCTAACAAACAAGAAGTATTTGTCAGGAGTGGTGATTCAATTATTCTAAACTGTACATGCATTAGTCAAACAAACGGAAACTGGGTTGGACCAAATAGGTCGTCGTCAATGACAAATATATTTAATGAAGCACAATTAATTCCATATACAGAAGGATTTCGTGTTAATGGAAAGTTGAACATTTCAAACATTAATGTTGTGGGGAGTTACAAAAACAGAACATGTAATTTGATGATAAAAGAATTTTCTATTGATGATGAAGGGACATACAAATGTCAATACGTTGAAAATCATAAAACAAACAATCATGTTTACAAGGTTTTTCTTACAAGTGAGTATACTGATTACTTTAAATGTCATTTATGTTTTTCCGACGTAGTCGGTATAGTTTCGGTTTGTGCCCTTTGAACTTAAGGACGCTTAACTATGGCAACATAATACGCATGCTCGAAAATCCTTTCTGTGATTGGACAAAATGCTGTCATGGTGGATGATTTGATTGTGTTGGAAAAAACGTCTCGTTAATTATATCGTGATGGAAAGCAATTGAAAAACTATAAATATTTGAACCAGATCTTACAAAGATTTATAATTTTATTAAAATAATTGTTTCTCCAATAGCTCTTTGCATCCGTGACAGCTGTTTATTCGGGACAATTATATAATTTTTCATGTAAACTTTGTTGTACGAACGTACATGACTTTAAGAACGCACCTACGCAGGTGAGTTTTCCGCGGGGTTTTGGTGAATGTAAACAGAAAGATACGAGGACCGAGAATACTGAACACAAACAGAGAAAACGTTATTTAAATGGTATCTTTGTGCTTCTGAAAGTTATCGAAATGATAGTTTTAAACATATACTCAAATTTAAAGATAGTTCTTGTTTTAATGTGTGTTTATTTCGAGTGATGGTTGTCTGCATGTGTCACAATGGCTTAAGTTCCCAAAATGCTCATATGTTTTTGATTGTATGTGAAACCTGTCTTCGAAATGCATGATAATTCTGCAGTTTGCAAATCAATGGGCACTTCATCAGTGTCGATTTGTTTTGTAAATAAATTAAAGGCTTCATGATTAACCTTCATGATTAACAATCTTTTTAGCACACAAGGCACTGTTATAGGTTTGGTTTATTACAGAGTATTGATATACTTTTGATGTTTTTTCTTAAAACGTGCAAGTCTGGCGGGTACATCGATACTTGCACATGTACAAATTCCTTCGTGTGTAAGTAGTTAAAGAAATTAATATACTTGACTTTTTAGATCACTATTGTTTTCAATTTGTTTAGGAAAATGCAGCCTTACTCTAGAAGTAGCTGATAATGACTATTTGAGAAAAAAAAATGTTAATCGTTCGGTGAAAGGTTTTTCTAAACCATATTGACTGTTAAAACCTACACCAGTTTAGCAGTAAAAGAAGCATGGTTTTGTTTTAACAACCACAAAAAAAAAAAATTCAAAGGTTTTAAAAATATCTGAATAGATTTACCAAAATTTTAATGGTAACATAAATGTATAACTCCCGACTGTATCTATAACTTTAAACAGCAAAAAAAAAAACTAATTGCAGTTATCAGATGAATAGGGAAAATGAATGAAAAACATGTGTTTACCTTTTGCGTCGTTATTTCCCGATTCCACAAAAATGTTCCTGCAGCAGGCTAGATAAAATTGAAATGTTTATTTTTTTAATTAGAAAGAAAGGATCATCTGGGATCATGTTTTTTGTGTATTGATATTTGATAAAGATACTGTAGCACCTTTCTACATATAAATAACAACATATCAAATAAGATAAATGTAGGCGCTTTTGCAGAAACATTTGACAATACATGTACATTTGAATATATATCTTATGTAGGATACCATTTAATAAAGTACTATCAAAGTGAAAGAAACTACAACGTGCATGATAAATCAATGTTTCATGGTATTGATACTCGTTCTGTAGCTTTTATAATTTCTGAATTCAGATAGCAGAACAACCAGTCCATCAAGTGACTCTTCTGTGGGTGAGTTTTAATGCTAGCTTTGCATGAATAGTTATATCAATGATGATCATAATAATATGTCACACATATATCTTTATTAACTGGCAACTTTGTTATGTTGACTCATGTTAGTCCA
This sequence comes from Mytilus edulis, assembly GCA_019925275.1. NCBI lineage: Eukaryota > Metazoa > Mollusca > Bivalvia > Mytilida > Mytilidae > Mytilus > Mytilus edulis. The sequence goes on from CM034358.1 coordinate 53,878,373, forward strand.
TTGTTCTGGCTGCGTTCTTGTTGTTTCTCGTTACAATGCTTTCTTATTTCTTTTACAGATACACCTTCAACAAGCACATTAGTTGTCTCTTCATCGTGTAAGTTTTTTAAGGGTAACATTCTCACACTTAATAACATTGATTACAATTAAATACTATACTTGTATCCTTCCAATATATATTCTTTAATGCATTCAAAAGTATAGTATTATCTATGTACATATGGTATAACGGAATAGCATTCGATTTTGTTTTGTTACTTTACGTTTATAAATTCTTGTTACTTTACGTTTATAAATTCTTGAAATCTTATTTCAGTGAACAACACGACACCCCATTTAGATGACCATTTATCAGGTGAGTTTCATGGCGTAAAAGACAAAAGAATAGATACCATCCTTTTATCTATATGACTTAGATAAGATACACGTTAAGAATAAAATAAAATTTCAAAACAAATAATATGTTAAAGAAAATAACATTGCAAATACAAGGTAAAATACAATATATAAATTGCAAGAAGTAATAAGCAAACTAATAAAAAATATCAATCAATTGCTTTAAAAAAGCAGTTGTAAACGGTCTTTCCTCCTTTGAAACATGATTGATGCATGTGTGTGTGTGTGTGTGTGTGTGTGTTTGTTTGTTTGTTTCTGTGAGGGGTCGATATTATTGTGTTACCGGAGAAGTTTAATGTTTAGTTTGAAAAGTTTTTATTTCATTTCAGGTCCCGCGCGCGACTCTGGCGCCAGATTGAGGAGACATCACGTGACGGAGGTTTATAATAACGAAAACATAGTATTTCTTTTTAGGTGGGGATGTTGAACAAACAACATGTATAGAAACGGAATGCACGCAATGTAATTTCTATTGACATTGTGGGAAATTGATATTTTGATCACAGTTCACCAGCAGTGCATGCTTTGGTTTTAAGTGATCTGGTGTAATTTTAAAACACGTTTAATGATTATTTTCTTAAAATGAACATTTTTCAGCACCAGTTTGTAACCCAGATTAATATTTTAATCTAGGAGCGGACATTTTATTGTAGGATTTTACTGAGATTAACGGACTTTGCAAGCGAATTTTACGGTATTGCAATTTCTTTTTTCTAAGAAAATTCTTGAGAGATATCTGCACAACGTTGTTTTATGAAGTTTTAGTACATGTATGCCATGCTCACTGCAAATTTTCAGGTCGATTATACTTGTAGTTTCAGACTATATCTGATAACAAGCATGTGGATTTTTTTTCAGAAGAAATGTAAGAACCATATTTAAATTCAATTCTTCTTGATTAATTGAGAGGTTTTTCTTTCCATATTGTTTTAAACATACTGTCATACACTAGTAATTTTGGGGCCATTTATAGCTTGTTGTTCGGTGTGAGCTAAGGCTCCGTGTTGAAGGCCGTACTTTAACCTATAATGGTTTACTTTTTAAATTGTTATTTGTATGGAGAGTTGTCTCATTGGCACTCACACCACATCTTCCTATATCTATGTCATACCTATTGATTGATTGATTGGTTGGTTTATAACTGAATCACTTGGGATAGGGTCTCTTGAAACAAGCAAAAAAAAACAACAAATGAGACCTTGCGCACCGTATTAAACACACATGACGGAAACATGCATGCATGCAATGATTGATTAGTTGGTTGGTTGATTGAATGACTGATTTGTTGGTTGATTAATTGGTTTGTTAATTGATTAATTGGTTGGTTGATCAATTAAACACGTGGGATAGGGTCTCTTGAAACAGGCGAAAAAGAAACAAATGTGATCCTGGACCCCTTATTTAACACACGAGATGGAAACATGCATGCATGCATTAACTGATTGATTAATTGATTGGTTGGTTGGTTGGTTGGTCAATTGATTGATTAAACACGTTGGATAGGGTCAATTGAAACAAGCGAAAACGAAATAGAAGATCTTGGACCCGATAATAAACACACGAGACGGAAACATGAATGCACTGATTGTTTAATTGATTGATTGATTAATTGATTGATTGATTAATTGATTGATTGGATGATTGATTGGTTGTTTGCATATTGGTTAGTTGGTTGTTTGTTTGGTTGGTTGGTTGGTTAAACACATTGGATAGGATCTCTTGAAACAAGCGAAAAAGAAACAAAAGAGATCTTGGACACCATATTAAACACATGAGATGGAAACATGCATGCAATGATTGATTGATTAATTGATTGATTGGTTTGTTGGTTGGTTGGTTGATTGTCATTCAAACACACATAAATCTCTTTAAATAGTGCCAAAATCACATAATTTGCCTCTTTGTGCATGACATTGACCTTTGACCTTGTGAGCTTCGTCAAGGTCATTGCTCCACAATCTCATTGCAAAAGACCCTTTGGGTCAAGGACCTTTTGTTTAAGAGTTTTGCATAATAATGGCTTTATATAAACCATAAATGGGAATTATGTCCCTTACACAATGGTTAAACCAATACAGTTATAAGTAAAAAAGTTGCCCCTTGAAGTACCATGCATTTTATGTAAATTTTCTGTATCTATAACCATTCCAAAATAATAGGGAAATCAAAGACAAAAAAAAATTCTAAAATATGATCTTAACCTTTGACTTTGACCTTTCTTTTCATTTTTTTGTGGACCAAGGATTTCAAATCAAACGACCCTAGGTCTCTATCACTTATGGTTTTCCAGTAAGAAATGCATATTAGTTATATCAAACATAAAAGGGGGAAAACTCTTATATGGAATCTATATATGGTTTCGGTCAAAATAAAACAGAACATCCTGAGGATATAACGAGCAATTTTGAAAAATAAATTTATCGGTTTCTTTTACGGTTGCGAAGCCTTAGAGATAACAAGAAAAACAGTGTTCGGGAAGATAACTCTTATATTAGAAAGTATTTGGTTAAGCAGGATCAAAAGCGTAATCTGTTTGATATCATATTCCAAACATCTAAGCGACATCTTGCGAAACAAAAAACAAACAGCGAAGGAAAAAGATTAGGCGGAAGAAAAAAAAATAATCAGATGAAAACCAATAGGTCTTTTCACGGAAAAGTGGAAAGACCTAATAATTAAAAACCAAGGAATGTCTTTCCACCAGCAAGGATATATTTTTATAGGAATATATCAAAATTCAGTTTAAAACGTCAGTTCCTATTGCTTTATGATGCATAAATATGAATTTAAAGCAAAGGTCAAAATCTAGAACAACAAATCAACCAATGACCTTGGCCTCAATATCAAGGTCAGAAACCAAGGACATCAAATCAAAATGGCATAGGTCCTTAATATGTATTGCTAATGATTAATATCACTTTACGCATAATTCAAAATATAAGATGGGTAAAAACTCCCATTTATTGTCTGTGCACCCTCTCAATTAAATTGTACGTGTAACGACATGTTACAACTATCAATTTAGCAAAAATAATTTGTCGTAATCTTATAAGGTTTATAAAAATAAGTGAAAACAAGCCAGCATCAAAAATTAGAATATGACTTTGACCTTTGACCTTGACCTACTTTCATTTTTTTTTTGGACCAAGGATCTCAAATCAAAAGATCCTAGGTCTCTATCACTTATGGTTTACCAGTTAGAAATGGATATAACGTATATCAAAAAAAAAAAGTGGGAAAACTCTCATAAGGAATCTATATACGGCTTCGGTAAAAATAAAACAGAACTTTCTGAGGATATAACGAGCAATTTGGAAAAAAAAAGTTATCGGTTTCTTATATTGCTGCGAAGCCTTAGAGATAACAAGAAAAACAGTGTCTTGGGAGATAACTCTTATATGGGAAAGTATTCGGTTAAGCGGTGTCAGTTTCAAAAGCGTGTGAACTGTTCGATATAATATTCCAAATATCTAAGCAATATCTTGAGAAACAAACAAAAAACAGCGAAGGAAAAACATTAAGCGGAAGAAAAATAAAATATCAGAAGAAAACCAATAGGTCTTTCCACGGAAAAGTGGAAAGACCTAACGAGCTTGTTGTTCGGTGTGAGCCCAGGCTCCTTGTTGACGGCCGTAAATTGACCTATAATGGTTTACTTTTATAAATTGTTATTTGGATGAAAAATTGTCTCATAGGCATTCATAAACACATCTCCCTATATCTAATCTTAGTAACGAGAATTGAAATTTGAATACTAAACATGCGTTTTGTCTTTCAAAGACTATCAGGGACGCGCAATTCGAAAAGGTTAGAAAAGCCAGATAAGATACGAAGTTGTTGAGCATTTAGACACAAAAATCCAAAAGTTCTGTCATATACTGATAAACTTGATAATACAATCAATTCATGGGATAGATAGTCCTCAAAATTTCTAAAAACTAAAATAAAATGATGTTCGCAGTTATTTTAAAAATTGAATGCGTCGTTTTGTAATTTTTTTTGGGTATAAAAGCGTGGACCAAAGTATATTTTGTATGAATCCGCCTTTACATCCCTAAAAATTACCAAAAGAAGCATTCAATACTTATAGATACATTTCTTTTTTGCTAGGATCATGAAAACACGATTTCTATCAAGTTGTTTTCTTTCTGTACCTGTGCACTTTATTTTGAAATTTCAAGTCATCATGAATGTTACATTTCATTTTGAAATGAATGTTATTTTAGAATGGCTGGAGATTCATGTTTGGCAATTATGATAACGTATTATAAAGAAATACACTTGTAATGTAGTTATTTGTTATTATGACCATATCAACTTCAAATTTAACAATCAGACGTATGTCAATTTAAACTATAAGTAATTAGTTCTCGAAGTTTTAAAGGAAAGGTTTTGTGAACTGATTTAAATTTTCGTCGTCTTCTGTTACTTTTTCAACCGAGTTTTCATGTTTCTCTCTATTAAAGTTTTCAATTTCTTCTTGAGACATGCACCTTATTCTTTAGTAGTTGATTATTGTATTATAAATAAAGGCAACAGTATTATACCACTGTTCGAAACCCAAAAATCGAAACGCAATAAATATAAGAGGAGAACAACGACACAACAGAAAAACATCATTCATTCAAAACTAAAGAAAAATATTGGTACCAACATAATGCATTTTGTTGTAATGTATGGTAGGCTATACCAACACTGGAAAATAGACTTTGGTATCATCCTCTACATGTAATTACAATCACTCGAATCTTATTCATAATGATATGTTATAAGCATAGTTATGCAACGTGATCTATAAAGCAAGTGTTTGCAATGTGGATAAAGGCACACATTATGACTTGTGCGAAAAAAAAATCCCGAAGCATTTGAGCCTGATTAAAACAAACTTGCAGTATAATGTCATTTGATAACGAAAATAATTAATTATTGTCAAATACGAATATCCAAATAATTGATTTTATCACATGTATTTCAATTCATTTTCAGACGATGACTTTAAATCGATCTATGTATATGGGTATTGTTGGATTATAATGGGCAGTATAGCTGCAGGAATAGCTTTATTATGTGGATGCTCACATATTTTCTGCTACATTAATCGTGCAAAAACTGTGCAGAAGATTCATCTCATAAATACAGAGGACAACCATGATGAAGTCGAAACTTTGAATTATAACAATGATATTTTTGATCATGCAACCAACAATGCAGAATTGAATAATGATAATGTCTCTAGCAGTATAGAAAGTAACGATATGATGTTAAGGGCCAATGTTGTTAGCTCTGATGACAGCTCTTCAATAAAACAAGCAGGTGATGGCTACGAAAATCCGTATCAAGCGTTAAATCTTTGTGATATCGATATGCATCATTATAGTAACATCGTCTCAAGCAATTATCAAAACACGACAATATTTCCACCTAGCTTACCGAAAGATACTTCCAAATATTTAAATATTTCAATGGATAGTCTCATAAATCACTGGCTTGTAATATACAAAAGAAAACAATGAACTGAATCAAGAAAATTACAAATGACATGCTATCAAAGAGAGACCAATTTTGATGGGAAGAGCCTGTGCAATAACTTATTCCATAAGTTTTAGATTGATTAAACTAGATATTTTTTTGTATCTTTGCGTTAATTAATAATCATCAACCATTCCATATTCTTTGAATTTGCGTCAATCGTGATTAATCATTAAAAGACATGAGCATTTTTGTTATTGTGGTGTACAAGAACTAATTAGATGTATTTATATTTGTATCCATCTGATGAATTAAGCCTAATTCAAATGATTTTCATAGTTTAATATTATGTTAAATGTTGTACCATTAAATCAATGCCCGATGTTAGGGGGAATTGATGCATTTAGATTAATTTAACCACCACACTTTTTGTATGTATTTCGTGTACAAAAAAAATAAATAAATGGTGTATGAATGCTAATCAGTCAACTATCCGCCAGTTTTCAAATGACGCAGATGAAACACATGTTAGGTAATCATACGGCCTTCAACAATAAGAAAAAATCAAACAAGCCATATAGTCAACTGGAAAAATAATTGACTAAGTTATACAGCAATTATTCAAGTTGAACGAATAAAATAACCACTGAATAACAGGTTTTGACTTCAGAAATATACATAAATAATTAGGCCGGGATAAAACTGTTTGCAGGCGAAGGTGTTCCACAACTTTACACTAGCTGTCAGTACGTAACTGCGAGTAATCCTACTTGTCCTATAACTGTAGTTTGTGTATTTTTGTTGTTGGGGTGTACATGTTCCCATCCACGTACACTTTGGGATTTTTATTAGATGTGTTTCTATTTGTATCCATCTGATGAATTATAAAACCTAATTCAATTTTTCATAGTTTGTTATTATATAGTACTGTTCAATGTCCAATGTTAGGGGAAGGTTGACGCATTCAAATTAGTTGAAAACACCACATTTTGTATTTGACTGTTTAAGGTCAGGAACCTGTAATTAGGACTTTTATTTTTATTTTAAAGCTTTGTAATTACATATATGTTTTTCTTTCATTATTGTGTACATAAGTTAGGCCGTACGTATTCTTGTTTGAATTGTAATACAATTTTCATTTCGGGACCTTTTAAAACTGACTTTACAGCATGGGCTTTGTTCATTGTTGAAGGCCATATGGTGACCTATAAATTGTTTATGCTATGTCAATTGGTCTATAATGTAGGGTTGTTCCATTGCAATCATATCACATCTTCTTTTTTTAAATGTGTTTAAGTTTATGTCCAATCTTGAGTGCATTTGTAAGTCAACTAATAATCAAAATTTCCATAATTACTAAATGACAAAAAAGAATAAACTTTAAAGCAAATTAATAGAAACAAATACTACAAACTAACAAACAACAATAAAAAACAAATTATTTGCTATGTTTGTATTTTGTTCAAGTAGTAGGGTCAATTTTTGCCTTGTTTGTCTTTGGTATAGAACAAAATAAAAAGATGTTGTATGAGTGGTAATCAGTCAACTATCCACCAATTTCCAAATGCCGACAATTAAATCCGTGTAAGTAATCATTGGGCCTAAAACAATGAAACAAGCTCAATAAATCATATACATGTAGTCAGCTTTTAAAGGCGCAAAAACAGAAAAAACTAACAGCCTAATTTATACACCACTTTTCATGTTGAACGAACAAAGCAACCACTGTATAACAGTTCTTGGTAAAAAAAAACCACATGATATGTCAGACATAAACCTTCAGTGAATGACAACTTGTTTAAAACTAATAAAAGCTTAATAAATTTAATACATTGAAAGAAATGAAATTGTATGAAGTACTTGATTATTTTAATGATTCGAGTTCAAAGTTGACAATTATTAGGTCTTTCCACTTTTCTGTGGAAAGACCTATTGTTTTTCTTCTGATTATTTTTTTTTTCTTCCGCCTAATTTTGTTCTTGCGATAAACATTTGTTTCGCAATATGTCGCTTAGATATTTTGTATATGATATCGAACAGTTTATGCGCTTTTGAAATTTACCCTGCGTAAACGAACACTTTTCTTTGTAGGAGTTATCTCCCCAAACACTGTTTTCCTTGTTATCGCATCTCCTTCGCAACCGTTAAAGATTATGACAAATTTATTTTACAAAATTGCTCGTTATATCCTTCGCATGATTTGTCCTATTTTGACCGAAGCGATATGACCGCTCCATATGAGAGTTATTTCCCCTTATGCATCTGATATAAGTGATATAAATTTCTATCTTATAAACCATAAGTGATAGAGACCTAGGATCTTTTGATTTGAGGTCCTTGGTCCCAAAAAATGAAAATTAGGTCAAGGTCAAAGGTCAAGGTCATATTCTAATATTTGAATTTGGCTTATTTTCACTTATATCCAAAGACTGTATAAGATATCAACAAATTATTTTTACTAAATTGTTAGTTGCGACATGTCGTAAGATGTCAATTTTGATTGCAAGCGTACGTTGAATGTAAAAGGGAGTTTTCTCCCCTCTTTTATTTAAAAATACGCGTTTGGTGATATAACTCATTAACTAAATATAATTAAGGCCTATGGTCTTTTGATTTGAGGTCCTTGGTTTATGACCTTGAAATTGATCTCAAGGTCATAGCTTAATTTGACGTTCTAGATTTTGACCTTTGCTTTTATTCTATATGTATACATGTTAAAGATATACAACTTTTAGAAAAAGGTATCAAACCATTTAACCTTGAAAAAAACAACCGGAAGTGACTTTTTGTAAACCGGAAGTAGCTATTTTTTGTACTTTATTAATATAAAAGTATATAGAACCAGATATTTTTGGAATCAGTGTCAAGTAAATATTCAAATATAATCGGAAGTAACATTTTTCAAACCGGAAGTAACAAATTATCTCCCTTATTTAAAAAAAAATGTATGGAAACAATATATTTTTGGAATCAGCTTACTAGAAGCTATCATTTGACGATTGAAATGACATTATAAACTTAGTTTCACAACTTTTCATATCAAAATACATTGTTTTGATGGAAAGACCTTCAATTGTTCTCTGAACAATTGGTTTTTAATTGTAATTGAATTTATTTCCTCTCCCTATTGTATTTAATATATGATAACGGAATAGGACCCTCTATTGAAGGAAGAAATTCAGAATTAATTGATGTTATCAACATTGTCACAAAAAAATCACAAACCTTTTTAAATTCTACATATGTCTGTCATCAATTTATTGTGGCGTCATCTTCCTTATACGTTCGTTTCCACTGTCGAATAGCCGAAAATGTGACTTGACTATAAAATACGATAGAGATCCCTTTCAAGAAATTCAACGAGTATATCAATTTGAATGGAATGCAGAGAAAAAGTTATACTACACATACATGCATAACAAGGTTAGATTTACTTAATTCTTATTATAAATATTTTCATTTAAAAATGTTATTGCTTCGAGAAACTTTACTTCAGAATATATGCTATCTCTTTTTTTAAATGTCATTCTAATATGACGTGCTTCTTTCGCTTTAACGTTTTGTAAATAAACACATGCTCTAAATTCAATAAAATGTGTATATTGACTAATACAGAAAAAAGAATTTTGTTAAATTGACACGCATTTAATATTTTTCATTAACTTAAAACAATTTCAAACTCTTAAATGATGTACATGTTGTTAATTACTCATTTATTATGACTGTAACATGTGTAATGTGTTGCAATTCGAAATTGATATATTTGACCTAGATACGACAACCGTTCATGCTGGCTACTCAAAACTCTTCCCTCTGAAAAATCACATTGCCAGTCGTTTGCTTGTTACAAGTTTATGGAAGAGTCTACATAAACGCTGCACACTTATACACATCGGTAATAGAAAAAACCTTAATTTTCCTAATCAGAATCGAACTAATTGATGCAAGCTTCACTTTATTTTGTTTTAACATGTGTAGGCATTATTGTCGTGTTATTTTAACCCTCACTATCGCTTGGACAAAAATAACCACGAATATAATGCCTACCCATGTTAAAGCTACATCAATTATTTCTTAAATAAAAAATAATAATGCGTGCATATAGTTTCATTGAATGCTTTCACTCTTAATATATTGTTTTGATGTGAAACAGTAATCGAATAACAAACAATCTTTTTCACTGTAAAGAAGATAATCAAAGAATATTCACAATTAATAAACAAAGGTGCTTCGGTTCTTATCAGTATAATGTTAACCATTACAAACTCGTCTATTTTTGAGGCCATACTAAACAATTTTACTTTGTTTATAAGTTGTCTAGGTGCCCTCTCTTCAAAATTATTTACATGTCTTTAAGGCGATAGTATTAACCTTCGTATGCATTTCATGCAAATTTACACATATATAGTGAACTATGAATAACATTCCTACTCAGATGTCAATTAACAAATACTTATCTTTTGGCGTAACTAATTTGTAAATGGCAAAATGAAACAGTTATGATTATTATTAATAGTTATACTATTTAAATTTTCAGTTACTTTTTGTAAAGGCTTGATAATGCACACCAGTTACTTTATTTTGATGATACTTCTGCTATGTCTGCTCGATAGTTATTCATGGGGTAATTTATTGAAATAGTTGACAGTTTAAAAAAAATCAAAGGTTTAAGATTTCTTTAAGAATCATATTTTTTTATATGAATGATATGATTAACCTCTCAACAACAAAGACTTTGCAAATACGAAACCACAATATAAATATTGACACCTAATGAGACTAGAAAGCAATACGATATGCATTTCTTTAACAATACCAAAATAACCAACGTATTGATGAAAATCATTGACATTTCTTGTGTTTTCTTTTAAAACAGAATACTATTTACAAGAACTATTCGTTTTTACCCTTATTTTGAATAGTCCAAATGGATATATAAAATTTGAAGACCAATTGGTAATCTACTTGTGTTTCATGTTTACCTGCATGGTACATGTATATTTCTTGTTAAAATCGCTTTTTCAAAAGCAAATAACATGACAAGTAAAAACAAATTATCCACAAACTGATGGTCAAAAGAACACTTACATAGCATATATACCAACATTTATATATGTATGCATACAGTCTACAGTCGATAATATATTATCAGCCAAACAAAACGTCTCTTCATTTTTATACAAGTCACATTTCATAATTCATCCACAAAAGATTTCTCATGAGTAACGTTTGCAGTGTCTCATATCAAACATATCATATAAGACAACATTATAGGGTTATCATTAGTGTTACCACAAAACAAATGTATGATTTGCTAACCAATCCAAAAATGTACATTCTTAACATATAAATGTCAGTGTTTTAAGAAAACTCATAATATCATATACCTTTGTAAATGCAATTAAAGCACATGTTTGTTTGCAAATCAACAATGTAAAAAAATCGTAGTAATATAAAATTTAAAAATTTTAATTTTTCAACATGTGAAAGGAAAACAATGGGTATACATGTATATAAATCAAAATAATGTATAACAGATTTTTCTTTTATTTAAGCAGGTGATCTTGTTTATAAACGAAAGTACACAAGTGTTTTTGTAGAAAAGGGGAAAGATGTTGTCCTCAATTGCACATGCTGTCTACACAATGAAAGTTCGTGGTCAGGTCCAAAAATATCTTCAATTACAAAAACGGATAAACATGAGGACGAAACTTATGTGGCAGGCCTAAAACTCAATCCTATACTACATGAATTAAACATTGAAATTATTGGAGATACCAATACCAATGATTGCAGCTTGGTTGTAACAAATTTATCGGAAGTTGGTGTTGGGCATTACATATGCGAGTATTTGAAATCTGGAATTGTTTATATACATAATTTCACTGTCAATTTAAAGAGTAAGTTGATGTTTAGAAAAATGAATATGATTAACAACCCTTATGGTCTTTTCCATGAAAAAATGTGTCTTATCGAACACAATAAGATAGTTTACTTACTAAAAGGTAATATAAAATTGTCAAATGAACAATTAGCAATTTGACATTTTGATGACCAATAAAATATAGGAAACTTTACGTTTTTCAAGTATCTATATACAAAATTACTCTGTAAAAAGTTGGAAATTTCCATTTTAATGGTAGTCTAAAAAAGCTCTATTTAACTTTAGTTTTATAGAATGGTATACACGCCTGGATCTGGTTTTTTATCCATTTTTATTTGTTTCACATATTATTGATATCATTTTTTATATTTTTCATATGTCTCTTCAAATATGTTTAAATGTTCACTTGTAGCTCCACCAAACAACTTGACTTTTCTGAAGACTTATAAAAAAGGACAACAAAAACATATCCGTGGATTTGAAGGACACACACTAGATATCATATGTACTGTTAACAGCGGTAAACCACCAGAAACTCTCATTTTAACAGAAAACGGTTCAACCATTCAGAGTGGAAAAAGTGGTGACATAGTATATTCGTTTGTTCCAAGCAGAGAGGATCATATGAAATCATTTGAATGTTTCGCTGTCAGTGACACTTTAGAAAGGCCATTGACCGATAAAGTTACTTTGGATATTCAATGTAAGTTTCGGACAATCTCGATCAAATTTCTGCAAATGAGTACGTTGCCGTAAATGATTTCATTGAGAATTCTTATAGTCTTACTGTGACGTTATAATATAAATTTTGTCCCATTGAAAATGTAAAAAAAAAACCCCGAACGTTTAAGTCGTTTGTCATGCTATAAATACGGGTTTTCGTTTCAATTTGTTTTATCTGATCTATGTAGAAAAAAGCCTACAACATTAAATTATATTATTCTGTTTTCTATTTTCCGTTCTGCGAAATTCTGACTTCATAAACAAGTCATTCGAAAAATGGAAAATCTATCCCAAAAGGAAACTAAAAATGCACAAACTGTTATCAAGATATTCCAAAAAACTTCTTTCTCAACAACAGTAAACTCATAACAATTATTAAATGTATAACAATGATGTACTACATGAAGAAACGTATTTAAAATACCTGAAATATATGATATTAGAGGAACCATATAAATTAATTTTTTATAAGTGATTCTATTGCTTTTAATAATATCGTAAACAGGTTAACAGATTGTCTATCAAATTGACCTTTAAATATAACAGTGGAATCAGCTAACGGAAAGAATAAAAATTGATTATCACTTGTCGAATTGTCAGATGGTAGCTGCAAACCCTAAAAGGGAACAATTAATATTCAACGCGTTTAGCTTACTGCCCTTTGAAGTTTATACCGATGGTTAATTGTTTCAGGAACAATTCGTTTCGGTAAAAAGACACGGTAGATTCTATTAAATATATCTATTAGTGCAAAAATAAAAAAGAACAAAGAATTAAATGACTCTTGTTAATGTGAATGTGTCGCATTCTATTGGTCTAAGGTTATATCAGGGTTTATAAAAACATGCATATATGTCCCGCATTTGGAAATAGTAAAAATACAAAAACAATTGAAATGAATTCATTTTCCGGTATTTGATACATTGTTCATGCGATCTGAACTTAATGATTGTCAGTATAATGCTACTGGTTTTGAAAAAAAAAATAGCACAAAGATCTATCTAATATCAATTCAATTTGAAAAAAAACCGCATAGTTTTTATTTGCAAAAACGCAAGATCGTTTATGTCAAAGAAATATTTGTTATTGTTTATAAAACGATTTAATTTGACTCTTCAAAAGATAAAAAGGCAGAATCAAGAAGAGAATAAAGAAAAACATAATACAATCATTTCACAGTTTTAAGTATGTGGTTTTTGTCACTAAAACACAATCGTGTTACATTTGTGAAAAAGTTTTGTGTTTTGTAGACAAACCATCACTAACTATCGATCATCTTGCACAACTGATTGAAAATATTTCGACACAAGTGTGTTGTCAAGGAAACAGCAATCCACCAATGGATCAGATCAAATGGAAAGGGAATATGAAATATTTAGTTGTCAATGACACCACATCATGTTTGACATTCAACCCGATCCATCGTAATAACACACAAAGATATACATGTTTTGCTTCAAACGGAATAGGATTATCCGAATCGCATATATATATCAGGGTTCTGTGTAAGTTTTAAGCACAGATTTTGGTTAATTTGAAAAATCTACATCAACTTCTAGATGATTATACTATATTTGATTCGATTAAAATACTAACTCATTAGAAATCACAAAAAAACGTTGCCTAACGTTGTATTAAGTTTTCAAAATGTTTAAACATACACGCGAAAGATAATAAATGCAATTACAAGAGGTGTGAACTATCTTTTAACACTATCAAATTTTAAAACAGAAGTTTTTAAACCACCTCGTTTCCCATTTCGTAAAAATAAACAAATTTCTGAATTAACGGTTTTTGTTTATTGCAATGTATTATTTTATTGGAATGTAATACTCATAATAAACTTACTTTTTTGTTAGTGATATGAAACAGATTAAATGAAATAATAATTTACAGATCCTCCATTGGTCAATGTTTCCTACAGAATCACTGGACAAACTATATATCTACATTGCCATCCAGAAGGTGAACCTAACAGTTACACCTTTGCAATATGGTATTTTCAATCTGAATTCAATAAAACTATTCGAAAACTTGAAGGATCTAAAACCGGAAATCTGATTATAAAAGCTCAAAGCAATACGACACTTCTTGAAAATGCTGGAATTTATGTATGTAGAGTATCGAATGGTGTACTAGCTAGAAATGGAAGTGTATATCAAGAAGGAGCAGTATACGTTCAATTTGAAGGTATATTATGTATAGCAAAATGATGTTAATTATAGTACACAGCTTTGTTTTTATTCATTTGTTTATTTACTTTTCCTTCAATTTAGTTGATATATTCTTTTAATTGCAGGTAAAACATTATAATGAACAGTACTATGTAATAAAAGTGAGTATAATTCAGTGCAAAATTTAGTTTCAACCTTTTATTTGGTGGTGAAAAACATATATTCAACACTAAAACCAAGTGTTGAATATATGTTTTTCACCACCAAATAAAAGGTTGAAACTAAATTTTGCACTGAATTATACTCACTTTTATTACATAGTAACGTACAAATACTGTTTCTTTGTATGTGCGAATGATTATCACGATAATTGTTCAGTAAATATACCAAGAGTTCGTAGAATGTCGACATGTTTTAAAACAAGAGGCTCTAAAGAGCCTGTGTCGCTCACCTTGGTCTATATGCATATTAAACAAAAGGACACAGATGGCAGCAACCCAACAACCACCCCCAATTGGTCATTTTTAGAGAAATTTTGCAGTTTTTGGTTTCAGGGCAGATAGATATTGACTTGATAAACAAGTTAACCACTTGTCAGATTTGCTCTTAATGCTTTTTTTTTTGTTATAAGCCAACATCGACATTTTACCCCTTTGTTCTATTTTTAGCGATGGCGTCCATCTTGGTTGGTTGGCCGGGTCACCGGACATATTTTTTTAACAAGATACCCAAAAGATGATTTTGACTAAGTTTGGTGAAATTTGGTCCAATAGTTTCAGAGGAGAAGATTTTTTTAAAAGATTACAAAAAAATTACGAAAAATTGGTAAACAATTACTATAAAGGGCGATAGCTCCTTAAGGGGTCAACTGACTATTTTGATCTTGTGGACTTATTTGTAGATCTTACTCGGTTAAAATTATTGCTGTTTACCGTTTATCTCTATCTATAATAATATTTAAGATAATAACCAAAAACGGCAAAATGTCCTAAGAATTACCAATTCAAGGGCAGCAACCGAACAACTGGTTGTCTGATTCATCTGAAAATTTTAGGGCAGATAGATCTTGACCTGATAAACAATTCTACCCTGTCAGATTTGCTCTAAATGCTTTGGTTTTAGAGATATAAGGCCAAAATCTTCATTTTACCAATATGTTCTATTTTTAGCCATGGCGGTCATCTTGGTTGGTTGGCCGGGTCACCAAACACATTATTTAAACTAGATACCCCGCAGATGATTCTGGCCAAGTGTGGTTAAATTTGACCAAGTAGTTTCAGAGGAGAAGATTTTTGTAAAAGTTAACAAACGACGACGACGACGGACGGCGGACGCAAAGTGATGAGAAAACCTCACTTGGCCCTTCGGACCAGATTAGCTAAAAAAAAACCACGAGTACTTACATGTTACATAACATGTTACGAACAAAACAATGTTCAGAGTTTAAAAAAAGAATTATGTTCTTATTTTGATAGCACCACCCATCTTCATTACAACAAACAAAAGAATACAGTTCGGGCAAAGTGGAAGCGAACTTAATATAACGGTCGTTCTGTACAGTACACTTGATATTGTACAACTAAAGATATCGAATCATGACAAGAATCTTTATCCAAGGATTACAAAGAGGAGGACTTATACTCATGATGTATTCCATGGTTTCAAACTAAAAGATCCCAAAATAACAGTTATTTTTCATCTTGGCCTTACGACAGAAATGGACTTTGTAAATTATACATTGGATGCTTGTAACATAAAAGGGTGTGATTCATATACTGTTAACCTCAGATCAGCGCGTACGTATCTTTTTTTTTTAATCGTATGACAGTACATGTTCCTCTTGCCACAAGTAATATGATAATGGGATATAAGAACATTACTAACTTATAATTATAAATATTGAAAATTATATCAGTAACAGCTGTGTTTTTGTGTATATAATTCTTGTATTGAAACGTTTTATCAAAATGATTAAGGCAAAATTGAACTGAAATATAAAAGATAACAGTATTTTGATAAAAACTGTAGCTAAAATTACGGTTCTTTATAGTTTAATTAGCTCTGTTACAATTGTAGTATGTTTATAATCGCTAAATGAATAATCTTTAAATGTATGGTCTTAATTGAACCTCAAAACAATATAACAGAGGTTTAATAAAACAACAATCAATTACAGGTTTAAATGGCGGATTCAAACAATTATTCTATATACAGTATCGAAATTTTGACAGTTAAATGTGGAAAACCACAGGTTTCATACATGAAAGCTTGGAAAATGAAATCAAATACACTATATATATGAACCGGTAACAAATAAACAATATTTTGTGTGCATGTTTTCTAAAAATGAAAATCGGAGATAGTAACAAAACAAAGGTAAAACAAGCTAAACATTTTGGTAAGTACCTAGCTTCCAAGATGGAGATCGGCTGTTAGATCGACGTTTATTATCTTATGTAAATACGTAATATCTAACTGAAGTTTAGATTGCTCAAAATGTCGGATATTACGTTTATTAAAGCGCGTTCATATAAAATCAATATCGCAACAACACCTAAACTATGAAAAAAAAAATAACTAATGCCTAGTTCGGACTAAGAGTTACATTGTAATCATAGAACTGCAGACAATGTATTTATCCTTAACACTTTAATAAATATATTCATAAAAATGGACAAAATTTTATGTCTGTTTTATAGATCTTAATTATATATAAAAAGGCCTTTGGTTCCCTTTAGAGAACATGGAGAATTAGAATACTTTATAAATTAGCTAAAATGGGTGAACGGAAACATATGTTTAAAATAATAAAACAACAGATTATTCATACTGAAGCATCTTTATAAAATATTGATAAACATTCTAGATTATTTTCCATTGACCGAGGAGCAAAACAAGGGGACAGTATTAGTCCTGCACTCTTCAATGTATTTATTGATTACATAGTTGAAAATTTTTACCATACAGATTCAAAATATTTGAGAATATTAAATTGTGATACAGGAAGTCTTTTGTTTGCCGATGACCTAATTATTTTATCCGAAAGTTAAAAAGGTCTTCAAAATAGCACAAATAACGTATCAAATTACTGTGAAAAATTGCAGTTATGTCTAAATACTGAAAAAAACAAAAAAAACAATGATCATTCAACAAAGACTGGAACAATACATTGTAAGGTTCAACAATGAAAAAAAATATAATGTTACTGAATATAAATTTTTGGGCACTCTGATAAAAGTAACGGAAATCTAAATGCATGTTTAACAGATTTAGCCAAAAAAGCTAGGAAAGCTCTGTTTTCAATAAAAACCACATGCACCCATTTTGAGAAATTACCCTGTTAATGTATCCTGTAATCTTTTTGATTCTATTATTAAACCAATTCTAACATTTAATGCAGAAATGTTATACACGGATACATATCAATCTTAGTGCAAAAGGCAGATTAAAATCTCAAAACAAAGATATGAATTATTTACAATATTTGGATAAGACTCCTTTCGAAAAGGTTCATGTTAATTTTTGTAAATATATTCTTAGAACTGAAAAAATATCTGCTAATTTAGGTAGTAAAGCTGAACTTGGTAGACAACCAATAGAAAAATATATAAAAACACAAGCAATTCATTATTGGGCTAGATTTAATACTGAAAACATACACTCATTACTAAAACAAATATACATTAAGTATTCACCTGGATTCACAAGGAATTTATGCTTGGTCCACCTTTTCAAAGATTCTACACAAGAAATGAATATTGATGTATGAAAAATAATTTTCTGTCAAAATGTGGGATAATATTTTCTCGTTAAATAATTACGAATTTTCTAAATAGACTGCCGAAACTTTCTTTAAATAAATCAACTCTCTTTTCCTTCATTTAAATAAACCTGGTAAACTGATCTTTTAAATAAACATGATCAACTTGTTTAAAATGGTTAACACTTCAACACTGGCATCATATATTTGAGTATTGTTTTCATTATACCAATATTGATTTTGTTATCAATAAATTAAAAGAAAACTTAATATCATTGTTATATACATATGCACTTCCAAGCATCTACAATATGTTGATTCCTGTATATTGGCATTTAGTACTGCAACCAGAGTTCATTTTTTTAAACTTTAATGTTCTGGAAGAACACACACCTACATTATATATCGATGGAATGAAGAAAAACGTGTCAAACAATGTACAATAAGAACAGTTTGGTCGTAAAATCCAGAGTGGTCACATTTCTGTAAAATTGAGGTCAAAGGTCATACTTTAAAATATCAATATTTCAACATAAGGACAAAAAGGGAAATGTTCTGATATATAGTCAATAGAATGCTACAAAAACGGTTCAATCATATTTATAGTTTATGCTTATAAAACAACAAATTTGACTACTTATATGAAGAGTTGCCATTACAAAATGGCGTTGATTTGGAACCTTCTGATTGTTTTCCATTTATGACATAGCAAAAGAAGAGGTGGCCATGACCTTTTCACATCCATAAACTTTCATATTGTTTATACTTTTTCACCACAGTATAATACAAAATTATTTTCTAAACTATAAAACACCAGTTTATCAAATTATTTCAATTTTTTTTTCTATCTTCGAAAAAAAAATGCAAGCACTGACACAGTGTTTTTAATTTTGCATCTAAAAGGTTTTGTTTTTTTGTAATGGGGCGAATGTTGATACAGAAATGATTTATTTTGTAAATGCCATACATTTACGATTGTTTTTTTTTATTTGGAACAATATACGGTTCAGAAGCGCCTTTGTGTGATTTTCATCAATTAACTAACAAATGAACTTCAAAAGCGAAACAAGCATCTTTCCACCCAACGAGGACATAGCTCATAAGAGCGCTGGCGGCAGAGTGAAGTAGTTGTTCTTCTTTTTATGTATCCTTGATATCTTTAGATAGACCTTGGTGTAATTCTGAAAGTCTTAACATAGACTTCAATTTTCCTGCAGCAGATATGGCATCCCCTATATTGGATTCAGAGCTAAACTCTATATTTGATATTCCTTGGCTGTGTCTAAATTGTAAGGTGTCATTATATCTAGTTGGTTAGTCCTGGAGGTTTTGCAGTTTGGAAAGCATCAGAGACAATCTTGGGTGAAAGTGATCGTATATGTCGAGGATGTGCTGCATGAAAAAGGCTTTTTTATGAAAGAACATATCATTACTAACAATCAAGTTAAAATTCTAATTTTACAGTAATTGTTTTACCTGATTACACAAGCGTTGACTTCAATAAGTGCTTGGTGATGCATGCCGAAAGGTAGATTGAATTTGAAAATAAATCTGAACTCGCGATTAGCGTTACCATGACATGCATTGATAAATGATTACTCACACAAGCACACCTCAAAAGACTGTCAACTCGTTCAGACGACTCAGTTTTGTGTAGTTTTCTGTCATTTTTAAAGCCAAATTACAAGGAGGAAACTGATCCCACATATGTGGCTTTCTGTTGTTTCTTATTAAAAGACGCATTAATGATGCCTTCTTGTGTAAGTATTATAGCAGCACTGATGATTCACAACTGTTTCGCCCAAGAAAAGCAGAATATCAAGAGTTGTTGGTTGTAGCATTACCTGGTCACATACCAAATCTCTGCAAAACTTCAATAGTACTTTTCCCCGAACCGCTTGCATGCATATTAATTGCTTTGAGGTTGAACATTGACATACAATGTTTTTTTCCAACACATTACCAACTAGTCATTATCCGGAAAAACAACATATCCAAAGGATTTGGTTAACTTTTATAAAAGGTCAAAATTTTATTAACTAAAAAATAACTTATTTACAGAAAATACACGAAAGATCTACTCTATATATTCAAATCTCTCAAAAATAAATTAATTTATCCTAGAAAATGTACATAACTTCCTCGAAACTATAACATTCATTGTTAAGGAAAAAATAAATTGGGGATAGGAAATTTCCGTAATTAAGAAAGGTACAAATGATGGTTTTTTTTTGAGTTTTTGACAAAACTGTTTGGAATTTGCTCAACAATATTTGCATGCAGTATTGCAATAATATATTTTGTCCTCTCAAATGTCAAACACTGTTTTTGAATCATACATTTTCTTGTTTTCAAAGAAAAACTCGTTAAATTTCCATCTGAAAAACAGTCAACTTTAAGTTTGAAAGTTTTACTCGGGAATGGTATATATTTATGTCTTCATCATTCCGATGCTCCTTGATGATATGGCATCGGAAATATTTACTAAAGAAGCGGGAAATTCAACAAAAACATTTTGTTTTAGGATTTTAAAGTGTCTACCCAAAAACCGTAAATTGAGGGGTACCACATTGAAGTGCTAAAATACAAAAATATGACCAAACAAACATTTTACGACCAGACGGAAAAAAAATATAGATATTATTCTATCATTTAAAACAATTTGCAGTCGTGTGTTATTCCGAAACATTAAACTGGTTAACTAAGCGCCTGTTTCTAGGTCAGTTGCAGTACTAATTGCACAAGGTCATTTTCTTCTCTGACGTCTTTACACTAAATCAATCGGTTGTGCAATGTATGACTATTTAGTCTTAAATGTACGATTTCATTTATTATTTGTCATTGACTTTGAACTAGATGTCAGTGACTGCGAGTACTGTAACCATCTGATGACTTTTTCAGCTGATTTGTATTGTTCGTTTTTATGTTGTTATGTAGCACCACATTTCTGGGTTAGGGTTGGGATCCCCGCTAACATGTTAAACCAGGCATATTCTGTATATATGTGCCTGTCCAGAGTCAGGGGCCCTTAATCAGTGATTGTCGTTTGTTGAATTGTTATATAATGACACATTTGTTATTTAATAGTTTTATTACACATAAATTAGGTCGTTAGTTTTCTTGTTTGAGTTTAAAATTTAATACATTTGTGATTTCCTACTATATATTCGACTAAGCGGTATGAACTTTGCTCATTATTAAATGCCATACGGTGACCTATTTCTGTTAATTGCTGTGTTATTTAGGGAGAGTTGTCCAATTTGCAATCATATCACATATTGTATTTTTTTCATTTTTACATACAATCAAAGGTTGAAAGATATATAGTTGTTTCATATCATTGTAGTTTTTAATTAGTACGCATACACCGCATGCTTACATCGTCATTGTAACAATTAAAAAAAACGCATTTCACACATACTCAATGGAGGGAGGACTGTTTGATTTTCGGGGTATGTGTTGCTTTATGAATATCCTGCCCTGTTTTAAACATATGAAAACAAATAACTTTGCATAAGACATAATGTAGATGCATCTTGGAAGAAAAAAAATGCATATTTAAATTAATAGTCATCATAAAAAAATCCCCCCAACTACCCTCTACTACCAAATCAAAGTCTCCTAATAAATACAATAAACAATTAATATTGTTTGATAAAGTATATAAAAGCATTATCCTTGCCAGAAAATCAATTGCAGTCAAACTCGCTTTATAATCTTGTCTGACAGGTAGAAGAAGTAGTAAAATTAAAATTATTCAACAGTTTAGTAAACTGATAAATCAGACATGCAATAATTAAAAAGATATTTCTCTTTTTTTTCAGAGTATGAACAAATAATGCTTCCTGTATACAATGATTGCTTGGTGATTATTGCAAACATTGTCGGAGGAATGCTATTATGCTGTATTGTCTCAAACATGTTTTGCTTTTTGAGGCGAAAAAGAATATCCAATGCGACGGTAGAAATATCTCCAGAAGGTCAATATGATGAAATTGGCACAATAAATTACAATATGGTGATTGTTGATCCAATAACTAATTTTGAACTTGATAGCAGTGACAATGTATCTAATGTCGATGAGAGCAATTATGCTTTGTCAAGTGCTGGTGAGGACAGCTCTAATGCAAGCTCTTTCATAGGACAAACTGGTGACGGTTATGAAAATGCCTATCAGGCAATAACTCCTTCAGTAATCGAAATGCATCAATACAGTGGCATCATCCCAAATATTTACCAGAATACAATTATATCACCGACAAACGCAGCGACAACATCTGCAGAGTACATTAATACAGCATTGGATAATTACACAAAATCCTAGCTTATTATATGCATAAGAATGCAAAAACCTTAACTATAAAAGTAAATGCATAATAGACCTTTTTCTGTAATAGTTTGCCTAGATGAATGTTTGGCTAGTTCGGTCTGACAATTACTTGTTGACTGTTTTAATAATAATACAATAATATGATTATATGTATTCATAAACATCTGTACGTAGAAAAGGTTTGTTGGTATCATTTTTCAATTAGATTTATGAGAGGATGAAGTTCCTTAAGTTAAACTAATTTTAAAAGATGTCATTCTTAAATTATTTCATGGGGAAATACAATAACAACTTATATATTTTTTTTGTCTGGGGAACAATATTTTCCATTTTTCTTGTCACATTTAAAGGTAAAAGTAGTTACTTTTGTAGTCAGAAGATCTCTTAAAACCGATCCAATGCAACAAGTATAAACTGTATGGCAACATAGAAATTAATTTCTATTCAGTAGCTTTAAAGACAATTCGGTATTTTGCTGATATCTACAGGTAAATATCAACTTCCGAACAGTATGCAAATAAACTAAGTTAAAGGCCTCAATTGATTAACATTGGATAATATATGAGAATAATTGAAGATCTCATTTGGCATTTACAATTGATGATGATAGTAATTAGTTTCAAATTTAAACTTTCAATCACAAAATTCCAAAACGTGTGTTGAAAGATATTATGATGCTTAAAAAGCAAACATAAAGAAATATACATTCTTAATATGTTATTAAATGATGGACATAATAAGCCATTTACAGTGAACATAGTATTGTTGTGCTTAGTTTCTGTAAAGTTTTGTTGATGCACATGTAATGTAGTGGTTTTTTTTCAAAACATTAATGTTCTCTTACAGCAGACAGAAATTATTACATGAATTTGATTTAGAATTCCATTTGTAGTGATCCAAGCGCCAATGATTTTGTAAACGACACAGCTGTCATGAGTACCAAATTACCAACTTGGTATTGTTGATGATTTGCACATAATGTCAATTCCTGTTTCATATGATAGTTAGCTATACACTGAATTTATAATGATGATTTATATGTAGTTTGTCTTCTTAGATTGCTTGGTCATGTTGGTACTGATGGTAGATTCAATTTATAACTCACATCACACAGAATCAAAACATATATGCTTTCTTAGTACTCCTTTAGGAAATCATTGCTACTTTATGCAGATCATTCTTTCTTTGTCGTTGTGCACTTTTATTTCGTTTAGAATTAAGACTTGTTACGTGACAATGTATTTATGTATTACGCTTTTGTGATTTTAAGCGCGTCTGATGCAGGTTGGTCCCAAGTAGCTATTCGGACACTAGAGGGTTTTATTCAATTTTGTAGTGTAAACCATTGTAATTATATTAACTCGATTGGTATTATATCAAGATGGCGTGTGCTAGTTATAGTATGTTTGTTTAGATTATAAAAGTAATATTGTTTAAAGTCTTATGTTCCAAATAAGGGACAATATTGAGGTTATGACATTTTGAACATATTCAATAAAATTTGTCGCGAGCTCATGTCTTAAACAAACTGTCTGCATACTATTTCAGACAAATCTGTCATCATGTTGCGTGTTCTTCACCTTACAATTTAACTAACAACTAAGTCGATTTTCATCTTACTGTATATAAATGATATTCATAAAAAGAAGCCGACCTTGTTTTTACTTAACAACAAACTCAATTATAAGGCGCTGAATTGTTTGAGCGATGCACAAAAAAGCAGCAACAACAGACTTAATCAAAACACTTTATATCCTAGTTTTAAAAGTTAAATTTTTACAGAAAATTTAAACTCAAATAAAACTCTCGTAAATACTTTAATCTTTTCATCATTGTAATACTTGAACTACTTAGAAAACACTTAAGACACAATAATTACTTTATCCTTATTTATCTAACTTATTGGTCACATGATGTAGTGATTGTTTACTATAAGCACATGTCTGTGTTTATCCTTAGCACGTGATTAGTATGTATGTCTGTTCCGATTGGGTGACATCTACCGACAATGCTGATTAAACGGGTATATGCAACTCCATATATTCGTGAAGACCATGCTATGGTATTACGTTAGGGGGGAAATCAACTTTTATAGATATGTATAAATATTTTTATTGTTTATATATTTTGTAAATTTTGATTTGTAGTGCATTCGTGTGTTTATAGAGAAGGGAAACTAGTTCGACAAATATTTATTGTTTTATAAATTAAAGGCTTCTACATTTATCCTATGTATGTGTTGTTTAATTTATTGGATAATGTATAAAGCTTAGCAAATTTGTATATACTGATTCGAATGTTAAACGCAAGAAAAGGCGTAGTATGTATGATATTTGGACCAAGTGCAAACTCACTCATTGTCTAAATCGTGACGACCCAAAAGTAATAACTGATATCAATAATAATCGGAAACATGTTAAAACGAAGACAAACAATTGGTAAAGTTTAGTAAAATCCTTAGTAACTAATTAATCTTGCCACGTTGAAATACATCAATACAGTTTTTTAGTTTTACTCAAAATACTAGGATTTTTCTTAAAACCACATGATTTAA
Organism: Mytilus edulis; assembly: GCA_019925275.1. Lineage (NCBI taxonomy): Eukaryota > Metazoa > Mollusca > Bivalvia > Mytilida > Mytilidae > Mytilus > Mytilus edulis. The sequence goes on from CM034358.1 coordinate 53,903,663, forward strand.
TCATTCGACTATATACAAAAAGTGAAAGGAGCTGAATAGGAGAAAAAAAAATGAGAAATAGTATTAAATAAATTATTCATCCTTTTTCGGTTAAATATAGAAAAAAAATAATTATGAATTCAGCGATTTTCAAAGACTTTGTCATCATTGTTGAATTAATTATAGAAAGTTCAAAAATGTAAATGTTAATTTTGTAGATAATTTATGTATTTGCCCCTTAAGTATGAAGAAGACCCAGTAAGACCCCTTTTTGGCTCTAAAATAAAGCAATTTAACAAAATTGTTATAATGTAAACTTTTAGATATGTATTGGAAAGTAGAATACGTCTGTTACATAAATATGGGCTGTTCAAATATGTAAATATGACAATTTACTTCTTTGCCCCTTAAGTATGAAGGAAACCTAGTAAGACCCCTTTTGGGCCCTAATATACAGCAATTTGTCAAAATTGATAAAATGTAAACGTTTAGATATGTATTGATGGAAAGTAGAATACTTCGGTTAAATAAATATGGGCTGTTTCTGACAATAAAATGCACATGCATAGGGTACTCGCATCATTAAGTCATGCACATTACTAAAAATAAAATTACATAACATATAGAAAGGTTGAGAATGAACACGGATGCAACCATATCATTTTGACTAAAATCATCTGAATAGTGACATATTATGGCATATTTGATAGATTTTCATACTTAAGCTTGAATTCTAACGTCTTTAATGACTTCATCTGTTCAAATTATTCATATGAATTAATGGAATCGATTTAAGTAGCCATTTAAGCATGTTAGTGTTTTGAAAATGTCCAATAATATTTCATCAAATTAACCTGAAGTTTGAGGCCAAAATCGGCCCTTACCGGACCTACTCCTTTCTAAATTTTGAATAAATATATTATCTAAGAATGCATTTTGTCGTTCAGTGCAATGTCATTTTCAAAGATATGATGATTAAGTTATGTACGTACAATGCACCAAAACTACAAGAGTCCTTGAAAAGACAGTTAGTGTTACATTCGGTGAACATTTATGTCAGGATCAAATTTAAATTATATGTTGAATATAACACTGATCATCAAGTTTAGATATGAAATTATATTATGGAGAGCCCAAAGAGATCAAACAATGAAACTAGAATTGATGCGATCTGGAAATTTTTTAAACAAAAATAACATTTGACCCCAGGAAATTATGGCACATTTTTGTTGTTGAATTGTGTCCGATATATATATTACGGAAACAGGAAAATAAAAGGGTTTAGCTACATAAAAAAAATATTTAAAAACCAAATGAAAAAAAAGCATATATATGCAAGTTTATATTAAATATGACAATAATACTTAGTAAAGTGTATTGGTTCGAAGCAAGCAAATCCAAAGTCTAGCATTGCCTTCAATTAGTTTGACTCTAGTTTATAAAGGACAAGGAGAGGTTTTGTCATATAGATTTTCAACACCCTTTGGTCATGTTAATATTTACAATAAAAAAAGAGCTTATATATACTTTTTTTTTAAATCATTCGACGTAATTACTTTTTTCTTACCTAAATCTTTTGTCAAGGTTGCTTTCTATTTTCCCTTTAAAACAATTGTTGTTTTTTTCCTTTACTCTTGTTGGTCATTGTTTTTTCCTGATGGAGTGAAATCCTGATCGTAAAATGTGTTCTCTGATATTTTTCACTTCTGCTGAGTGTAAACTGGACTTTCAAGATATTATTACAGATATTTCCGTAAAAGATTAAAAAGACCCAGAAACATTGATAATAAACCGTTAAGCTGAAAAAGTGCAATGATATGGTGTCAAGAAACACGAACCATGCTTATATCGAGGTCAAATTGAACGTATCAATCCAAAATAGCAGACAGTACCAGTTTTGATTTTATAACACATTCGCTTTTCAAAAACAACATATAATACGTCACTACAAGAAGAAAACAAATTGTCATACTAAATATTTAGAATATATTGTCATTGAGACACCTCTATTGAAACCCAATTTCCGAGTTCATAGTGTGGTCGTGACCGTCATTGATTTAAGGAGGAAGTTTTTATGGTATTACATATTGTGGATTGCAAGTGATGACAGCCCATTACATGTAATGTATGAAATTAACACGAACGAAACACAACTAAGAATGAAATACAGGTGAAGCCTTTTACGTACATCGAAAATGTCATGTTCTTATATTAAAAATAACGTAAAGCTTGTGAAATAGAACTTGTGATATAAATATGTATAATTTGTTTAAACTGATATGAACCAATTTGTATTCTTCATAAAAATAAAGTAGATATGCCAATACACATAATTACAAGCGCCTGTTATGTCTCAAAGACTGACCGGTTTCGGTCCAAAACGGACCTTCATAAGAGGCAGAATGGTGGATTAAGGTTTGTACCCTATTTATATAAATAAGGTCATCATGACTGATTCAGTCAACAGGCGGTTCATAGTTATTTGAATTTTCTGTTTTTCAGAAATGTATTACAGACCAAAGTTGGTTTTTGTATTCCTAAGAGTGTTGAGGTGTCAGGTAACATAATTAATAGTATTAAGCAAAACAATTAGCCGTTGCAAGACCAAGAAAACTGTTTGCGACTGTCTAGAAGTTTACCTATTCTAGATCTACTATAATGATTCATTAAACGCCATCCAGTTAAACTTCTGTTTTAAACCCTAACACTATGTATTTGTCTTCTTCTCTTTAGAACTCAATTCAACATATTCAGAGACAAAACAATGTCATTTAGCTATTATAATTTTTTTCTATTGAGTTTTTTTTGGTCCATTACCAGTAATATGCTATATTGCAACTATACATTGTTTGTTCTGGCTTCATTTTGTACTACTTGCATGCTTACATATTTCTTTTCGCTTAATGGTCAAAAAGTAAATCCAGCCGAAGTAATTTACTAACCGTATTACTCCTTCAGGCAAACCAAAGATCACTGTGTCTATCATTCCGGATAGCATGCTTCTAAGAGACCGTTGGTTTTCCCGTTTGAATGGTTTTACACTAGTAATTTTGGGGCCCTTTATTGCTTGTTGTTCGGTGTGAGCCAAGGCTCCGTGTTGAAGGCCGTACTTTAACCTATAATGGTTTACTTTTTAATTGTTATTTGTATGGAGAGTTGTCTCATTGGCACTCACACCACATCTTCCTATATCTATCAGAATGCAGAACTGTGTTGTAAAACCGGCGGGAATCTAAAAGCAACCCAAATTACATGGATCAAAGGCACACAACGAATAAAAAGATTGAATGATTCGTAACACTGCATTTCATTTACTCCTCTTCGTCGACAAGACAGTGGAACATATACGTGTACTGCAAAAAATAGCATAGGTTTCTCAAGTGCAACAAAACAAATTCGTGTTTTATGTAAGTAGCAGGACAGAAAGCACATTTATGTTGTTTACATTTGCTGATAAAGAATATAAGTAAACAGTAGGAAAAGTAATATTAAAAAATGACCATGTAGCAAATTTGTTAGGAAAACATTTAACAAACAAATTGAAATGGAGTGCATTCAAAACTATGCAGAGTTTGTATCTGGTAAGCAGACACTGTGATAATATTTGATTTCAAACTGACAATCTTTGTGCTGTAATCATTGACTGTGGATGTACGAAACTTGTTTATGTTCTGTGTTTGTTTTGATTTATTATTAGTATTTTAATTGAACTATAGGAAAACTCTTGCTTTTCTTACTTTTTAATATTTCATTCAATGAATAAATGAATGAATGCTTGAATACATGACTCATATATTTTTACTATTTTATTAGATCCTCCTGATGTCTCAATAGATACAACAGAATCACAAAGTAAGATCACTCTTAAATGCCGAGCATCCAGCGATCCGTGGACATACGAGTTTGCAAAATGGGAACATCTGTCTGAGTTCGGCAAACATATACGTTACATAGGAAACACACAAAACGGCACCCTTTTACTCGAGAAAAACAATTACCAAAACAGTGGGATATATAAATGCCGCGTTAAAAATGGTGTTCCTGATATGAATGGAGAGATATATCAAAAAGAATTAGTCGTCGTAGATTATAAAGGTAATACATCTCATTTTGCATTTAGAACTTGGACAATGTTTTTTTTATTGCTATATTTTAGTTTTATGAATTTTAACAAAACAGTGCTTCATTAAATGTGGAGTATTATCGACAATTTGGAAATCAATTGACAATTTTACTGCATTGACCAATATTTGTTTATTGAGTTCATTCCCATTTTCAATGATCAGCTTTTTCAGACTGATTTGCTATTTAGTTTCAATTACACAAGTCCATACCTGCGAGGTACATTTGTACCATCACTGAATTTACGAATCTACGCATCATTTTTAGCCTGGATTTTTACATTTCGTTTTCATTGGTATTTGGTAAAGTCACGTTGATTATAAGATTCACAGTTATTCCCTGTAAAAGTTTAGGTTTATATTTCAGGACCGCCGGTGTTTGTTTCAAACAACAGCTTCACATGGTTTGCTCAGTATCCTAAAGATGCAAAAAATATTTTAAAAGTGTTCAGCTCATCTAAAATAACTAGTGGGCGAATTCTCAAAATTGAAAAAGGACATAAAGAGGCAAGCATTTAAATCGATCAGATCGTTTATTCAGTCAACATGTAGAGAAAGCTTGGCATTTTATAACGTCATTGTTTTAGTGGAGTGCATCGAGTTGACATTTGAAATAGCCATGGTAGCAACCGACGATGTTAAAAACTATACTGTGGAAGTATGTAACACATTCAATTGTAGCAGTCTTGAAGTCACTGTCATCTCAGCAAGTTAGTTTTTTGCTTGTATGATTTTGGGACAGGGACATTCGTTTCGACATATCTCGTTTTTATGTCTTTTGAAACTAACTGTGTCTTATTTTCAAAACAATTAATGGGTAGATATAAATCATTTGTTATAATTTAATTTAACATGAACACATAATTCAATTTAAAATAGCATAGCTTCATTTGCGCTAGTTGATTAAAATAACGCACAAAAAAACTCCAAGTTGATAAGATAAAAAAAAAAAAAAAAAAAAAAATACACCAAAAGAGACACGAAATTGGATATTTATGAAACATGAATAGCACCTCGAATTATAATTCTAATATTCGAGTGTTATACACCTGATTACAAAATAACACCCAAACATACACCATAATTCGAATAAATAAAAAATAATCTCTTTACTGTCTCTGTTTTAAAGAACACGACATACATATATAATAATTTTGTTCATTTGTAATTGCATTCCAGACAATAACATTAGATCTACATTTCCACACGGCCTTTGCTGGATAATTTTGGGCAGCTTAGTTGTAGGAATTATAATCATCTGTGTTTGCTCAAATATTTACTGCTACCTCAAGCGTGCAAATACGTGCAGTAGCAATATTCCTCAAATAACACCAGCAGATAACTATGATGAAGTAGAAACTATAAATTATAATAATGCTATTTTTGATCATGTACACACCGTTGCAAATATGAACAATGACAGCACATTAAGTATCATCGAAGACAGCAATATTTTGTTAAGGACGGATGTCGTTAGCTCCGATGATAGCTCTTCAATAAAACAACCTGGTGACGGTTATGAAAATCCGTATCAAGCGATTAATACTTTTGATATCGATATGCATCATTATAGTAGTATTGTTTCCTGCAATTATCAAAACACCATAATATTTCCATTAAGCGGGGTGACCAAAACTCCAAACCACGTAGATATAACAATGGATAGTCTTACAAATCCTTGGCTTATAATTTACAAGAGAAATAACGTTTTGATGCAAGAAAATTGCAATATTATGTACTATTTTTTTTTATCATATACTTAGCATTGATATTATAGCTTTTGCATATGTGTAATGAGCGGAAGTACACAAGCCAAAATTTTCCTCCCGGGCTGATAACCCATATCAGGGGTATATCGGGCACAAAACCCTTAATAGTGCCTCTCGTGCAAGCTACTTCCGGTATGTCCTGTCGCGTTTGTTTACTTTTCCATTTTGGTGTAAACATTTTTTAAGTATGACGTCTTTACGGGAACTTTTGTGATGTCCATTAACGGCGGACAAATAGCGATAAGGTGTATCGGATCCAGTTGTAAATCTGTTTGTACAGAACAAGATATAGATTTTCAAAATGATGATAGTTTATCATGCATTTGCAGGATCTACAGGATCTATGGTACCATAAATTTATAGGGAGCTAGTGATGATATTGTTAGCCATTTAAGTGTATATTATATTACACGACGGGTACCACATGCGGAGCAGGATCTGCTTACCCTTCCGGAGCACCTGAGATCCCCCCTATTTTTGGTGGGGTTCGTGTTGTTTATTCTTTTGTTTTCTATGGTGTGTTCTGTGTACTATTGTTTGTATGTTTGTCTTTTTCATTTTTACCCATGGCGTTGTCAGTTTATTTTAGATTTATGAATTTGACTGTTCCTTTGGTATCTTTCGTCCTTTTTTATGTTGAATGCATCATTTATTTTCCTTTGTAAAATTTTTGACTTTTTAATTATTCATTTGTCTATTTGCCTTACAGAAAACGGAAGTATATATTAAAGAGATTAATACATGGCCTTTTCAATATCAGCCCTGCTATCATCCCGAGACCCCCATATCAGCCCGAGACGAAGTCTCCCTCTGTTTTTCTTATAATGTAATACATATTGATAAAAATAAAGAAATTGTCTCATCTCTTATATAGCATCCGGGTCAAACCTTGCACCGAGTACCCATATTAAACAGTATATGCCAAAAAAGCAATGAAAATCTTAGACGTTTATAGTGAGATTAAACAATTTGTGTATGATCTTGTTTTCCTTTGTATTTCATTTGCAATTAGGTACGTCCTTTAAAACAGCTAAAGATACATAACGTCACGTTTTATATCAACTGTTAATATACGCATTTCGAAAAAGGTGAGTTGACGATAAAGTTGCATCCTGTTGTCTATAACAGTTATGTAATTAAAATTCAAGATTAAAAAATGTTACAGATATTTATTAGATATAAATAAAAAAAACATTGCAAAACATGCATGGAAAGGCGTTAAATAAAATGTTAAACGGTTAAACAAAATATCAGTTAATGGTTTATTACAGATGAACAGTTTAGCATGTTAATTAGGTACCCCTAATTACATAATCTTTGGTCGATTGGACGTATTAATAAGTTTATTTGTCAATGATTCAGTTAGTATACCTTCCAAATTGAATTAATGGAACAATATAGTCAATGAAGGCATGAAGGATAAACGAACCAAATAAACAAAGAATGATAACTTTTGAATCTTCCTTACTTAAATACATGATGGTGACAAGTTTGACAAAATAAGTGACATTTTGGATACTCTGTCATTTCTTATAATGAAAGTAGTGTAAGCAGTGACATTGAAAAAATTCAATGACAACATGTTGGACGGATTTGGTAGCATGAATTTAATTTAAAATAATATAATTTGTATAAAAAACGTTATAGAAGTATGTGTTGTTTTTTTGTACCTGAACATATCTTTTTGAACGTTTAATAATTATGGAGCAAGTACATTATACGATGCTTGCCGACAACATGAAAATTATGTGAACACTGGATTCGAAACTTTGGTGTAAGCTACGTTTAACTAAAAAATGTAAGCAACTAGTCTGAACTATTACAGTAAACAAAAACGGACATTTAAGATAACATCCCTATTTCGCCCATACTTTTGCTGCTGTTCGATAGCTGATCGAACACCTCATATGTGTTACTTGTATACCGGACATGCACAATTCAAGAACTTTGTAATTCTAATCTATTACATGTAATAGAAATTATTCAAATTTGAGTAAAATTCAGATGTGAAGATCAATTGTAAGTTACTAAGTACAATGTATTTCAATCGGTTTTATAGTCCTTTTTCTAAAAATATTTACCGGTAGATACCAATACATTGTTCATAAATATTTCGTTTCAACCTCACAAATAAAACACGATGGTCCTCAAGTATACTTTCTGAGTACTGACTTTGTTTATCATCTTGATAACATGTTATAGTATTCTTTTATTTGCCGTTTTGATTAATACCTTTACTGTTCTATTGTAATTTTTGTGATATCCATTTCTCATGGCACAGTAATTGTACAACCCGTCGATGTGTTATTGTGATATGGTAAAATCTGTAATTTTGTCTTTCATTTCAGTGTATGTGCTTTGTATTTATACCCGTTTATGTTCCTTTGCTACACATTCCTTTGTTTTTCTAGTAATTCAGATTATAACACAATGTTTAATGCTGTATCCCTATTTTGACAATTTTACCTATTATGTACGATTTTTTGTTCACACATCGATATCAAAATAGTTGAACTGTATGCGACTGTCATACAAGTTGGAGGTTAAGCTAACTATAAATCCAGGTTTTTATATGGACCTATAATGGTTTACTGTGACTAATTGTGAATTTGTCGGAGATTTGTCTAATCGCATTACAAACTCCTCAGAGTCTGAATTGACCAGTTTTTGTGCTCGACCAGTAAAATCGAGCACACATTTTTCTCGACTAGTCTCGACATTGTCTCGACTGTACTTAACTGTACTTAAGTGTACTCGACTAGGTCTCGACTTTACTTAACTAGTCTGATTCAGCACTTGATGATCTTTATGTAGTCTGAAATGGTCTTGACCAAGGCTCGACCTGTCTCGACCTGTCTTGACTAGTCTCGACCTGTCTCGACTAGTCTCGACTCAGTCTCAACCAGTCTCGACCTGTCTCGACTAGTCTTGACCTTCAAATTTAGTTTTGACTGGTGTAAATCAGCCCATCTAACTAAATTAAATATTGATCTTACAAAATTCAAGCTTATTAGATAGTTTGATTTATTGCTGTGAAATAAAAGAATTTAATTTTACAATATGTAAAAAAAAAATTATTATATAAAAATTCAGATAGGCATCTTTAATTTTTTTTATAACTTTTTCAAATCAACTTGGATTTTCATCAAACTATGCAGATATCTTAGATATATATCAAGCTTACTGAATCCCATTTCATTTAGTTTTTTGTTGTATTGCTGTAAAATTTAAGAATTAATGTAATTTTGGTTAAAAAAAGGCTAGGATTTGCAATTGGACAAAATAGAGATATTACACTTTAATTTTTTTAATAACTTTTTCAAATCAACTTGGATTTTCATCAAACTATGCAGCTATCTTACATATATATCAAGCTTACTGAATCCCATTTCATTTAGTTTTTTGTTGTATTGCTGTAAAATTTAAGAATTAAATTAATCTAGGTATAAAAAGCTAGAATTTGCAATTCGGACAAAATAGAGATAGTACACTTCAATTTTTTTAATAACTTTTTTAAATCAACTTGGATTTTCATCAAACTATGCAGCTATCTTACATATATATCAAGCTTACTGAATCCCATTTCATTTAGTTTTTTGTTGTATTGCTGTAAAATTTAAGAATTAAAGTAATCTTGGTATAAAAAGCTAGAATTTGCAATTCGGACAAAATAGAGATAGTACACTTTAATTTTTTTAATAACTTTTTCAAATCAACTTGGATTTTCATCAACTATGCAGCTATCTTAAATGTATACTAAGCTTTGTTAAAAATTAAATTAATCTAGGTCAAAAAAGCTAGAATTTGCAGTTCAAACAAAATAGAGATAGTACACTTTAATTTTTTTTATAACTTTTTAAATTCAACTTGGATTTTATTGAAACTATATAGCTATCTTGGTGATGTATTTTTCTTACTGAATCCCAGGTTGTTATGAAGTTTGTTGTATTGCTGTCAAATTTAAGAATTAATTTAATCTAGGTAAAAAAAAGCTAGGATTTGCAGTTTTGACAAAATAGAGATGGTACACTTTAATTTTTTTCATAACTTTTTCAAATCAACTTAGATTTTCATCAAACTCTACAAATATCTTTGCAATATATTGATCTTACTGAATCATAGGTTTTTATTGTGTTTGGTGTATTACTGTCAAATTTAAGAATTTAATTATCCTAGGTCAAAAAGCTACGATATTAGAAATATATCTTTTCTCATAATTTGGGAAAAAGTATATATAAAATATTAATATAATTCCTTTAATGTTTTATTCCTTTTGATATACACTATATAAATATATCAAAAAGGGATGAAACATTAGAAATTATTAAAATAGTTTTTGTTTTGTGGTGATTTATAAAGCAATGCCTTCTGCTTGGGGCAAACTTATTAAAAAGATCACATCTACCAGAGAGTTTTAAATTCTAAATAACATTTATTCAAAGTTGCAACATCCTGTTAAATCAAAATCGCAGGGCTTTTAATTCACTAGATAAGTAATACATGAGTTTAAGAAAAGTAGGGCTTTCTTTTTACCTGTAAAACTCACGTGTACTGATGTAATTAAATCATGTATAGTGTCATGTCATTAAATTTGACAAAAAAATATTTTAAAACTTCATAACAACCTAGGATTTAGTAAGATCACCAAGGTAGCTATATAGTTTTAATAAAATCAAAGTTGATTTTAAAAAGTTATGAAAAAAATTAAAGTGTACTATCTCTATTTTGTCCGAATTGCAAATTCTAGCTTTTTATACCTAGATTAATTTAATTCTTAAATTTTACAGCAATACAACAAAAAACTAAATGAAATGGGATTCAGTAAGCTTGATATATATGTAAGATAGCTGCATAGTTTGATGAAAATCCAAGTTGATTTGAAAAAGTTATTAAGAAAATTAAAGTGTACTATCTCTATTTTGTTCGAAATGCAAATTCTAGCTTTTTTGACCTAGATTAATTTAATTCTTAAATTTTACAGCAATACAACAAAAAACTAAATGAAATGGGATTCAGTAAGCTTGATATATATGTAAGATAGCTGCATAGTTTGATGAAAATCCAAGTTGATTTGAAAAAGTTATTAAGAAAATTAAAGTGTACTATCTCTATTTTGTTCGAAATGCAAATTCTAGCTTTTTTGACCTAGATTAATTTAATTCTTAAATTTTACAGCAATACAACAAAAAACTAAATGAAATGGGATTCAGTAAGCTTGATATAAATGTAAGATAGCTGCATAGTTTGATGCAAATCCAAGATGATTTGAAAAAGTTATTAAAAAAAGTTAAAGTGTACTATCTCTATTTTGTCCGAATTGCAAATTCTAGCTTTTTATACCAAGATTACTTTAATTCTTAAATTTTACAGCAATACAACAAAAAACTAAATGAAATGGGATTCAGTAAGCTTGATATATATGTAAGATAGCTGCATAGTTTGATGAAAATCCAAGTTGATTTGAACAAGTTATTAAAAAAATTAAAGTGTAATATCTCTATTTTGTCCGAATTGCAAATCCTAGCCTTGTTTTACCAAAATTACTTTAATTCTTAAATTTTACAGCAATACAACAAAAAACTAAATGAAATGGGATTCAGTAAGCTTGATATATATCTAAGATATCTGCATAGTTTGATGAAAATCCAAGTTGATTTGAAAAAGTTATAAAAAAAATTAAGATGCCTATCTGAATTTTTATATAATAATTTTTTTTTTACATATTGTAAAATTAAATTCTTTCATTTCACAGCAATAAATCAAACTACCTAATAAGCTTGAATTTTGTAAGATCAATATTCAATTTAGTTAGATGGGCTGATTTACACCAGTCAAAACTAAATTTGAAGGTCAAGACTAGTTGAGACTAGTCGAGACAGGTCGAGACTAGTCAAGACAGGTCGAGACAGGTCGAGCCTTGGTCAAGACCATTTCAGACTACACAAAGATCACCAAGTACTGAATCAGACTAATTAAGTAAAGTCGAGACCTAGTCGAGTACACTAAAGTACAGTTAAGTATAGTCGAGACAATGTCGAGACTAGTCGAGTAAAATGTGTGCTCGATTTTACTGGTCGAGCACAAAAACTGGTAAATTCAGACTCTGAGGAGTTTGTAGTGTCGGCTCGCAGACCACATCTTCTTATATCTAATTAATCTTCCCTTTTTTACATAAGAAAATACCCGTACCAAGTCAGGAATTTGACAGTTGCTATCGCTTTACTTTATGTGTTTGATATTTTGTAAAAATTGTTGCATCAAGGTTTTCGATATCACATACTTGTCTTAACATTTACAAAATGTTGTGATCGATACAATGACATTATTAGTTAATACAAATCAAATTGTAGACCATCAATTTTGTTATGGTTATATTCTTCACATAGCTCGAATATGTCTGAATTTACCACAAAAGTTACAATAAAACCAAACATTTAAACATACTTTTTTAGATAGGATATAGTTACGATATTATTGTGAGTTCATGAAAGTTGAATATTTTTTTGTATTACTATTGATTCACATAATTGTCAATCAGTTTAAATTTAGGGCTGTAACTAGGCTGGGAGTAGCTGTTGGTAGTCCGTTTATAGGTTATATATCATTGTTATTTTGCTAAGTTTCTGTTGTTACCTCTTCTGACGTGGGACTCTGACTTCTTTCAAACTGATTTTTAAGTTGCGTTTTGTTTATTTTCTTTACATTGGCTAGATGTAAAGAGAGAAGTTTGAGATCTCACGAAACTTGTTTAACTACGCCGCATGTTTGTCCTTTGTAAAATACAAATTGAGAATAGAAATTTGGAATGCAGATAACAGACGAAGACCATCAATGGGTCTTCAATGCAGCGAGTAAATCCCCTACCCGGAGTCGTGCTTCAGCTGGCCTCTAAACAAAAATGTTTGTTTGTTTTTTAATTGTAATTCATTTATGTGTTTTACAGTTTAGAATATATAAAGTCCATTTTCAATGATCTAGTACACATTCGTTTTGAGAAGCAGGTTGAAGCCCGTCTCATGGTGCGGGATTTTATTAATGTATGGAATACCCATTGGTGAATTTCGGCTTGGTTATGCTCTGTTCTCGGGTCGTTGTCTCTTTGACACATTCCGTATTTTCAATTTAATTTGATATAGATTTTGTGAGTCAGTTCATGTATGTCATTGTCATTAAAATAGTTGTTTTTCACAAACATTAGATAAAGTTGAATGAACATGGAACATTTTGCAAAGTCATAATAAAATAATATGATAACTCGGAAATCTTGTCCCCGAGCTTGCAAACCTTGTCTCCTGTTCTTGACATATTCTTGCATCGCAAAGAATTATTCGTATACATTTTTCTGATCTGTAGTTCAACACTCGCTTTTGCGTTTATGAAGTTGCATATCAAAACTTGAATGACATATGATCACTGATACTTGGTAATGTATGTTCTGTAGTCCGTAATAGATCAAACCTCATGAGTCCAAAATATTTTGAAACGATGATTTAGCTCATTTTCTGTTTAATTTAGAGCGTTTATAGTCCACAACCTAATACTAATCGTATATACAGTATTCAGTGTAAACCTAGAAATCATAATATAGCCACTGATATTTATACGAATTTCATGGTTTTGTTTTTCAAAGGTTCCATCTTGATATCAAATATCTATTTTATCAATCAAAAATTAAAATCACAAAACTTTTAATTCCGACGAAAGCTTAAACAACGGAAGGGTCGTAATCCACGGTAAAATTAAAAGCTCAAACACAATACACAAATGGATAACAACTGCCATATCATTGACTTGGCACATGCATTTCTCATGTAGAAAAGGGTGGATCAAACCGGGTTTTATAGCTAGCTACACCTCTCACAATTATGACAGTCGCATAAAATTCCTTTATTCGGACAAAATCGTGTGAACTAAAAAAAACCAAACAAAATAGGAAAAATGTCAAAAAAGGGATGTAGCAGTCAACATTATAATCTTAATCACTAAAACCAAACAAACATGTAATAAAGAAGACAAAACACATGAGCAAAATTGAACGACAAGAATACACCCATAGCACAAAAACACAATGATAGGATGTATACGTACAGAGCTACGTCATATGATAAACAAGGTATAAACACGAGCATATTCAGGTTTATTCTATGCTAAATAAAAATTATAATCGTGCTGAGTATGATATCATAAAAACAAAGATAATTCTATTCAGTTGAGGTCAATATATGGTCTATTTGAACTTTTTGATATACGTGAAATAATAACTGACCATATCTATGATAATTTTATAACATATTACAAAATCAACCCCCGCCCCCATGACAATTAAACGGTAAACCCATAAACAAAACAAAATAATTTATGTCTGTCAAATAGTAGATATTTGCTCTATTTTTTTCCAATTTGAATGTGAGTCCGTAAAATATGTATCCGTTTCTCATCAATTTGATAACCCAAGGTCAAAATGGTCAATTGTACTTTTTAAAAATTTCCTCTTTCAATTGTTTGTCATCAATATTGACGGAAAAGGACAGTCGATAGAAGGAAGAATTAAAACAAAAATTGTATAGTTTATATGTATTGATAAAATCATGGTAAAATAATCTACAAACTTTAACCTTTTAGAGATTTAAAATCAATTTCGAATGTGTTTATTTTTAAATTTTTCATTCATTTCCACAGACAAATAGCAAAAAAGGGACGTGATTATTAAATACAAGGAAGAACAAATCCGAAAGGATCTTATCAATTTTAGAGGATTGCACAGAAAAAATAATTCCCATTCATACATGAGTAACCAGGTTAGATTTGATTGAATATTTGTAACTGATGACTTATTTAATAAAAAAAATGTAATGCAGTACAAATTATCTTCAGGATGATCCATCTTACTTGCAATCTGAAAACAAAATAATAAATCTGGATATAATTTTACTGAGTCCCTTCCATCTATCTATAATGTATAAATAGTGAAACGCTTATCCGGCAAATACATTGAAAATAAAATCGGGTTGGTAACAGCCATTACTTACCATCTAATAGGGCATAAAGTAAAACTTAAGAAGATAATCATAGGACTTATTACTGGGTATATACTAACATGTGCAAATCGACTGGTGCCACATGTGGAGCCAGATCTGATTACCCTTCAGGAGCATGGGTTCGTGTTGCTTAGTCTTCATTCTTGTTTTAATGTTTTTGTATACTATCATTTGTCTGTTTGTCTGGGTTTTTTTTAGCCATGGTGTTGTCAGTTAATTTTATGATTTATGAATTTGAATGTCCTTCTAGTATCTTTTGCCCGTCTTTTAGAATATTTTTGTAGCATGAGGACAACAAAAATAACTCACACAATCTATGGCAAAGTAGGATGACCCGGATAACGATCAGGTATTGTATCAGCATTAGTAGTACTACATGTTGTACCAATGAAACTTCAGTGTATAATGCATAAAGGCAGACATTTTGCCTCATTCAACACTTTTTCAAACGAGAAATGAAGTGCGTGATATAAACCGGGCGATTAAATGCAAACTTGTCATTAATTGTGTGGAGTCCATACGATGATTACACATTGAGAAATTGTCTTATGTAACCTAAAATGTCCATTTAACAAACATTTTGGAAAAGGCCTATCTTATCAAGATATACTTTCGAAACAACATCTTTTGATAAAAAATCTTTTAGCGCTAATGTTTTTTTTGGTAGGCTTAAACTCAAGTAAAAAAAGGTGTTATATAAAGTCCAACATGTGCTTACTGCAAGTGTTTCCGTTTTGAATGAACATAAATATAACAGGAGAAGCATAAAAACAAATATTTAAAAAAATGAAATATCGAACAAATTGAACATCTGAAGGATCTAAATGTTAAATGATAAATTGATTATTATTTTAGGTTTTTGTAGTTCAAGGGACAAAAGCCGGGCCTTATCATACCTACCATTTCAAATTCCACATTTGTATTGTGTGGAAAGTGTTACTGTTTATATTAAGAACATGTTCGAATATAGTAAGTTAAGCAAATGCATCAGTCTACGTTGCTCGATATAGGTCATTCTGGTTTAAAAGAACCTATCAATTTAAAACTGTAAACTCTATCTTATTATTGTACTGAAGCCACCATGCGAGTGTAAATGAAAAATGAAACATACTGAAAAAAAAATACAGATTATCAAAATATATTATCTGTGAAAGTGTATATTTCAGCAATAGTATACTACTAAATCTTGACAACCAATGCAAAGAAATTCTTAAAATTATCATATTTATTTTCATAGAATCATTTTATACCAATCAGTCAATAACGGTATATTAATTGGAAAAGATAAAGATAAGATATCCCGATTTAGTATATTGCAACATACTTTGAGTAATGATGTTCCGCAGAAAATGGGATTCAAAGTGTTTCCGTAACAAATGTTGCTATGCTTATAGCTTTTCAATTGGGTTACTCAATTATTTCGTATCATTCAACACAAACGAGCGTATTTATCTTGTCTTCATACAGTTAAATTGCATTGTTTAGTTTGGAAATGAAAACTACGTGTAATCGAAATATTCAACATTCTCTAAATAAAACTCTGCTACCAAAACAAAAACAACATTTCTCATTTCTAATACAACAGTATTTTCTTACGCTTGTATTTAATGCAAGTTCACAAATCTATAGGGCAGTTTAATACACTACAGCTAGGATTTCATACTGGAATTTATTATATATTGATGTAAACTATGTGAAATGACAAGTTGGAACAGTTATATTTTATAATTTGAAGTTTCATTTGCCGTTTGTATATCATTTTTTTTTAGAATGCAAGTCAGTATTTTGAAGATATTACTGCTATTTCTGCTGGATAATAATTCTTTATGTAGTGTATTTAAAAAGATTTTCAAATTTACAATTATCGCATCTTTTATTTTAAAAGGATGCACCGATCAAACTCTCGACAAGACTGCAAATATGAAAACACATACACACCTTAGACAAACTACAAATAAATACAATATTTAGTTATTTAACAGTAACAACATATTGACAGAAATCATTTACATTTCTTGTGCTTGATTTACAGAGCAATATTTACAAGAACTGTATATGTTTACCTTAATTCTGTATAGTCAGAATGATCTTTGAAGTTTGAATAACAATCGGTAATCTACCTGTGCCTCTAATTTCTACTGTCATTACATCCCAGCTCCTTTGTTCTAACAGGGGTGATCTGAGCCGGATCACCCCTTCAAGATCACCCCAGTTTGAGTTTCTTTGTTATGCATGCTTTCCTTTGTTCTATAACATTTTGGCGGGAATGTCAAATCCACTATAAAAATTATAATTAATTATACGGAAAAGACTATCCATCAAAATTCACGTAGAAAATCAAGTGTATATGCTGGAATTCGAACTCAAGACCTTTAGTAGATCAAGCCACGACACATACCACCATACCAGGACGACTGGATACGAACTGACAGTAATTAAACATACTTAAAGGAAGTAAGATATTTTTATAAGTGGGGCGAGTTGGCAGACCTTTATTCAGTGGGGTTTAAACCTTTTTCGTTAATATGTGAGTTGTCAGACTGAATGTTAAATTTGATTTTACACTTTTTCAAAAGTGTGGCAAGTCGGTAAACAAGTAGTCGGTAAACAAGAGTGGGGCGATTTTTTTATAAAGTGGCGATACAGTGTGGGCCGATTGGCAAGTGGGGCGAGTTGACTTTGTTTGATATCTACGCATCGTGTTCGGGGTTCATAAAGGGTATACATCATATAGTAATATATCAAGTATATTATAATGGTTGTGTGGCGTTCTAAACTAGATTTTAAGGATTGTAAATGTTTTTTCGTCTAATCTAAAACAGCTAGGATGTAAAATAGTTATCCCACTCGGACTTGGTGTGTCAGCGTTAGATCACACTCTGGCCTCCTGCCATCGGGGTAATCTTACATTGACACACCGCGTCCTTGTGGGATAAATATTAATGGAATATTTGTTGATTTAATCGCATTTTTATACCGATAAACATAATTAGTAAAATAAGCTATTCACAAAGTGATAGTCAACAGAACACTTACATAGCATATACCAACATTTATATATAAGCATACAGTCAAATGTTGATACTATTTAAACAGCCAAAAAGGTTTCTCTTCGTCGTTGTACAAGTCACATTTCATAATAAATCCATAAAAGATTTCTCATGAGTATCGATTTCAATGTCGCATATCAAACATATTATATAAAACAACACCATAGGGTTATAACTAGTGTTGCCCCAAACAAATGTATGATTTGCTAGCCAATTCAAAAATATACATTCATTCCATTTAAATGTCGGTGTTTTCAGAATGCTCATGATATCATATAGTTATCAAAGGTACCAGGATTATAATTTAATACGCCAGACGCGCGTTTCGTCTACATAAGACTCATCAGTGACGCTCATATCGAAATATTAAAAAGCCAAACAAATACAAAGTTGAAGAGCATTGAGGATCCAAAATTCCAAAAAGTTGTGCCAAATACAGCTAAGGTAATCTATGCCTGGAATAAGAAAATCCATAGTTTTTCGAAAAATTCAAAGTTTTGTAAACAGGAAATTGTATTGTATAGTATTGTAAATGCAATTAAAAGACATCTATTATGTTTCAAATTAAAAATGTAAAAAATCTTAATAATGTACTATTTCCTTTTTCTGTAAATATATATTCTTATTGTTCAACATATGACAGAAAAAGAATGGGCATATATATATAAAAATAATGTATAACAGATTTTTCTTTTAATCAAGCAGGTGATCTTGTTTATAAACAAAAGTACACAAGTGTTTTTGTAGAAAAGGGTGAAGATGTTGTCCTCAATTGCACGTGCTGTCTACACAATGAACGTTCGTGGTCAGGTCCAAAAATATCTTCAATTACAAAAACGGATAAAAATGAGGAAAAAACATATGCATCAGGCCTAATGCTCAATCCTATACTGCAAGACTTAAACATTGAAATTATTGGAGATAACAATACCAATGATTGCAGTTTGATTGTTGAAAAATTATCGGAAGTTGGTGTTGGGCATTACATGTGCGAGTATTGGAAATCTGGAATTGTTTATATACACAATTTCACCGTCAATTTAAAGAGTAAGTTTATGTTTTAAAAAATGTATATGATGGTCTGATTCATGAAAAAAATGTGTTTTATCGAACACAAGAAGATAGTTTAGTTACTACAAGGTATTCTAAAAAAAATTAATTAGCAATTAGCAGTTTGACATTTTGTTGACCAATGAAATAAATGAAACTACGATTTTCAAGATTCTATCAACAAAATTACTATGCATAAAATTGTAAAAAAAATATTAAAACAATTTGAAAAAATTAATATATAAAACAAGTCTTATTTACACGAATTTTCATTTTAACGGTTCTCCAAAACAGATATAGGAAGATGTGGTGTAAGTGCCAATGAGACAACTCTCCATCCAAATAACAATTTGATAAATTAAACTATTATTATCATCAGCTCTATTTAACTATGGTTTTATGGAATACACGACTGAATCTTGTATTCTATACACAATATATTATTTATTTCACATATTATTGAGTTCATTTTATATTTGTCATATGTTTAAATGTTCACTTGTAGCTCCACCAAACTTGCAACATACTTTGAGTAATGATGTTCCGCAGAAAATGGGATTCAAAGTGTTTCCGTAACAAATGTTGCTATGTTTATAGCTTTTCAATTGGGTTACTCAATTATTTCGTATCATTCAACACAAACGAGCGTATTTATCTTGTCTTCATACAGTTAAATTGCATTGTTTAGTTTGGAAATGAAAACTACGTGTAATCGAAATATTCAACATTCTCTAAATAAAACTCTGCTACCAAAACAAAAACAACATTTCTCATTTCTAATACAACAGTATTTTCTTACGCTTGTATTTAATGCAAGTTCACAAATCTATAGGGCAGTTTAATACACTACAGCTAGGATTTCATACTGGAATTTATTATATATTGATGTAAACTATGTGAAATGACAAGTTGGAACAGTTATATTTTATAATTTGAAGTTTCATTTGCCGTTTGTATATCATTTTTTTTTAAAATGCAAGTCAGTATTTTGAAGATATTACTGCTATTTCTGCTGGATAATAATTCTTTAGGTAGTGTATTTAAAAAGATATTCAAATTTACAATTATCGCATCTTTTATTTTAAAAGGATGCACCGATCAAACTCTCGACAAGACTGCAAATATGAAAACACAAACACACCTTAGACAAACTACAAATAAATACGATATTTAGTTATTTAACAGTAACAACATATTGACAGAAATCATTTACATTTCTTGTGTTTGATTTACAGAGCAATATTTACAAGAACTGTATATGTTTACCTTAATTTTGTATAGTCAGAATGATCTTTGAAGTTTGAATAACAATCGGTAATCTACCTGTGCCTCTAATTTCTACTGTCATTACATCCCAGCTCCTTTGTTCTAACAGAGGTGATCTGAGCCGGATCACCCCTTCAAGATCACCCCAGTTTGAGTTTCTTTGTTATGCATGCTATCTTTTGTTTTATAACATTTTGGCGGGAATGTCAAATCCACTATAAAAATTATAATTAATTATACGGAAAAGACTATCTATCAAAATTCACGTAGAAAATCCAGTGTATATGCTGGGATTCCAAGTCAAGACCTTTAGTAGATCAAGCCACGACACATACCACCATACCAGGACGACTGGATACGAACTGACAGTAATTAAACATACTTAAAGGAAGTAAGATATTTTTATAAGTGGGGCGAGTTGGCAGACCTTTATTCAGTGGGGTTTAAATTTTTTTCGTTAATATGTGAGTTGTCAGACTGAATGTTAAATTTGATTTTACACTTTTTCAAAAGTGTGGCAAGTCGGTAAACAAGTAGTCGGTAAACAAGAGTGGGGCGATTTTTTATAAAGTGGCGATATAGTGTGGGCCGATTGGCAAGTGGGGCGAGTTGACTTTGTTTGATATCTACGCATCGTGTTCGGGGTTCATAAAGGGTATACATCATATAGTAATATATCAAGTATATTATAATGGTTGTGTGGCGTTCTAAACTAGATTTTAAGGATTGTAAATGTTTTTTCGTCTAATCTAAAACAGCTAGGATGTAAAATAGTTATCACACTCGGACTTGGTGTGTCAGCGTTAGATCACACTCTGGCCTCCAGCCATCGGGGTAATCTTATATTGACACACCGCGTCCTTGTGGGATAGCTATTAATGGAATATTTGTTGATTTAATCGCATTTTTATACCGATAAACATAATTAGTAAAATAAACTATTCACAAAGTGATAGTCAACAGAACACTTCCATAGCATATACCAACATTTATATATAAGCATACAGTCAAATGTTGATACCATTTAAACAGCCAAAAAGGTTTCTCTTCGTCGTTGTACAAGTCACATTTCATAATAAATCCACAAAAGATTTCTCATGAGTATCGATTTCAATGTCGATATCAAACATATTATATAAAACAACACCATAGGTTATAACTAGTGTTGCCCCAAACAAATGTATGATTTGCTAGCCAATTCAAAAATAAACATTCATTCCATTTAATTGTCGGTGTTTTCAGAATGCTCATGATATCATATAGTTATAAAAGGTACCAGGATTATAATTTAGTACGCCAGACGCGCGTTTCGTCTACATAAGACCCATCAGTGACGCTCATATCGAAATATTAAAAAGCCAAACAAATACAAAGTTGAAGAGCATTGAGGATCCAAAATTCCAAAAAGTTGTGCCAAATACAGCTAAGGTAATCTATGCCTGGAATAAGAAAATCCTTAGTTTTTCGAAAAATTCAAAGTTTTGTAAACAGGAAATTGTATTGTATAGTATTGTAAATGCAATTAAAAGACATCTATTATGTTTCAAATTAAAAATGTAAAAAATCTTAATAATGTATTATTTCCTTTTCCTATTCTGTAAATATATATTCTTATTGTTCAACATATGACAGAAAAAGAATGGGCATATATATATAAAAATAATATATAACAGATTTTTCTTTTAATCAAGCAGGTGATCTTGTTTATAAACAAAAGTACACAAGTGTTTTTGTAGAAAAGGGTGAAGATGTTGTCCTCAATTGCACGTGCTGTCTACACAATGAACGTTCGTGGTCAGGTCCAAAAATATCTTCAATTACAAAAACGGATAAAAATGAGGAAGAAACATATGCATCAGGCCTAATGCTCAATCCTATACTGCAAGACTTAAACATAACAATACTAATGATTGCAGTTTGATTGTTGAAAAATTATCGGAAGTTGGTGTTGGGCATTACATATGCGAGTATTGGAAATCTGGAATTGTTTATATACACAATTTCACCGTCAATTTAAAGAGTAAGTTTATGTTTAAAAAAATGTATATGATGGTCTGATTCAAGAAAAAAATGTGTTTTATCGAACACAAGAAGATAGTTTAGTTACTACAAGGTATTCTAAAAAAATTTAATTAGCAATTAGCAGTTTGACATTTTGTTGACCAATGAAATAAATGAAACTACGATTTTCAAGATTCTATCAACAAAATTACTATGCATAAAATTGTAAAAAAAATATTAAAACAATTTAAAAAATTTTATATATAAAACAAGTCTTATTTACACGAATTTTCATTTTAACGGTTCTCCAAAACAGATATAGGAAGATGTGGTGTAAGTGCCAATGAGACAACTCTCCATCCAAATAACAATTTGATAAATTAAACCATTATTATCATCAGCTCTATTTAACTATGGTTTTATGGAATACACGACTGAATCTGGTATTCTATACACAATATATTATTTATTTCACATATTATTGAGTTCATTTTATATTTGTCATATGTTTAAATGTTCACTTGTAGCTCCACCAAACAACTTGACCTTTTTAAAGACTTTTAAAAAAGGACAACAAAAATATATTCGTGGAATTAAAGGACGCACACTAGATGTCATATGTACTGTTAACATCGGTAAACCACCAGAAACTCTCATTTTAACAGAAAATGGTTCAACCATTCAGTGTGGTAAAAGTGGTGAAATAGTCTATTCGTTTGTTCCAAGCAGTGAGGATCATATGAAATCATTTGCATGTTCTGCTGTCAGTGACATGTTAGAGAGGCCATTGACCGATAAAATTATTTTGGATATTGAATGTAAGTATCTCACAATATTTCTGCAATTTTCTTCAAATGAGTACGTCGCGGTTAATGATGTCATTGAGGATTCTGATTGTCTTACTGTGACGTTATAATATAAATTTTGTCACATTGAAAATGAAAGAATAACCCGACCGTAAAAGTAGTTTATAATGCTATAAACATGGTGTTTTGTTTCAATTTGTTTTATCTTATCTATGAAGAAAAAAAGCCTACAAAATCGAGGTAGATTATTTTGTTTTCTATTTTCAATTCTGCGTAGATCTGACTTCATAAACAAGTTATAAGTAAAACACTGCGCTAGTCCCAATGGAAACTAAAAAAAGCACAAACTGCTCTCCAAATATTTAAAGAAATCTTCTATCTCAACAGCAATAAAATCATAACAATTTTTTAATGTATAAAAATAATATACTACATGGAAAAAACGTATTTCAATTATCTAAAATATATGACTAAAGAGGAACCATACAAAAGTATCTACAATAAATGGAATTTTCATATTAGGTGATTGTATTGCTCTTAAAAGTATCTAAAAAAGGTTGTCTATTAACTTGACCTTAAAATAAAACGATGAAATAGCTAACGGAAATAGTACATCTTGATTATCACTTCTCGAATTGTCAGTTAAAATCTAAGGAAAAGACTCGATATAAGTAACCCAACGAACTACACTTACACGTACAACCTAAAAAGGGAAAAATAGATATTCAACGCATTTATCTTACTGCCCCTTAAGATATATACTGATGGTTAATTTAATTTCGAATTCAACAAAATATTTGTTTACGTATGATGGAGCATAAATCAATACGGGTCCGTAGACAGACTCTTCATATTATAATATTACTGTTAACGTGGAACTTATGAGAAGAACCAAGTTAAAATAAAATGTTAAAGCAGATATATCACATGCAGAAAATGACATTGGACGATCTCTCATTCAGTACATGTATGTGTTTATATACCTCAATTTGTACGATTCGCTCGAGTATGTAACAACGTATTAGATTTTAGCGAGAGAAATTTATGTATTACTGAAAAATTATTGCACCAGGGTTCTCGATATCACAAACTAGTCAAATCATTTACTTAATTTATTATCGGTATAAGGAAATAATTCGTTAATATAACATAACATGCAGACATCTTAAAAACGTCAGTATTCACCTCAAAAGCTAACAAAACCTTTGAACATACTTATTAAGAAGGGATATAGTTACGATACTGTTGTCATGTCGTTAAAAATTGCATATTTTGGCTTTAATATTGATTCGCTGATAGGGTCTTTGCATCGGAATTAAACACATTTATTCTAAAACCAGTTGTTGGCATGACACGGGTTATGTTCTTCTCATATATTTCATGATGGTATAATACTAAACCCATAACAGGAGGCATTGTGCCTGATATTCATATGATGAAGAAATAATCTTTCAATCAGATTAATTGAGGTCTGGAGCTGTTTATTTTCTACATTGGCTAGATGTATAGGGGGAGGGTTAAAATCCAACAAAGATGTTTCAACCAGCCACAATTTTGCGCCTGTCCCAAGTCAGGAGCCTCTGGTATTTGTTAGTCTTGTATGAATTTTAATTTTAGTTTTTTGTGTATAATTCGGAGTATAGCATGACGTACATTATCACTGAACTAGTATACATATTTGTTTAGGGCCTGCTGAAAGACGCCACCGGATGCGGGAGTTTCTCGCTACATTGAAGACCCATTGGTGGGCTTTGACACATTTCCCATTTCAATTTTAGCTGTAATAAAAACAGACATAGATAATAATGAATATAGATGTATTAATATACTAATAAATATAAAATATCTTCATGAACGTCTTCTTTTTTTTGTGCATAATAATTGCTTAATTTCGAAAACATTGAGAATAAAGTTCAAAATATATTATTTGTTTCGGGAAAATAAGTTAAAAGTCTTCATCTTTTATATAAGCTTTGGATTTCAAATATTTTGGCAACGAGCATCACTGAAGAGACATGTATTGTCGAAATGCGCATCTGGTGCACGAAAATTGGTACCGTTAATGTTATTAAAACTGTTCAGATAGAAACTCTTACATCTTATTTTATCAAACAACAGTGTATTTTTTAAAATGGGACATTTGTCCAAACTCAGACTGAAATCACTGAAATATGACAAAAGATTATGAACACTTTTTTTTATTACATGCACGTTTGGGGAAAAAAAATTAATCTGTTAAAAAGTTAACTTGAGAAAACAAATCTGTAGATTTTAATTTAACCATCATGCGTCAAATAAACCCTCGCACAACATCGAACGGACCATCACACCCCAGCATAAACCATCTCACTTCAACAAGGCCACCACACTTAAACGTCCCCTTCGCACCTCCGCCTTTAATACATATACACGTCATTGTGATAAAGAAAATAATGAAATATTTGTCATAGTTTTTAAAACGACTTTAATCGACACTACACAAGATTTATGGGCACCATAAATAATTGATGAACAGGTAAAAACCCAAAATAACAATTTCATCCAGTTTTCATCATACCGTTTTGACACTAAAACACAATAATGTATCAGGTGTAAAAAAGTTTTGTGTTTTGCAGACAAACCATTGCTGACTGTCGATCATCCTGCACGTGAAAATCTCATTGAAAATACTTCTTTACAAGTGTGTTGTCAGGGAAACAGCAATCCTCCAATGGATCAGATCAAATGGAAATGGAATGTAAACTATTCAGTTCTCAATGATACCACATCATGTTTGACATTTAGTCCAATCCATCGTATCAACACACAAAAATATACGTGCTTTGCTTCAAATAAAATAGGAATATCAGAAGTGCATATCTATATCAAAGTTCTGTGTAAGTTTTTTTTTCATCATTTTTTAGCAATTTGAAAAAATCTGCATCAACTTCAATATGATTATATTGTATTTGATTCGACTGTTATATTATCACCATAAAAAAAAATGATTTATCGGACCGTCTGTAAGGCTTGTGAAAAAATATTGCCAAGCACTAACATTTGACAAATGTTATAACACAAACGCGAGAGAAACTCACATAATGAAATGCAATTTCAGAGAAGAGTTGTGATAAAACATAACGCTATCAAAATTTAGAACAGACGTTTCAAAATTCATTTCATTTTCGCCGTAATAAACACATTTTCTAAATATTCAGTTTTCGTTCACGACATTTCAGTGTTTTACAAGTTTTAAAGGAAACTCATTATAATAACTTACAATTGTTTTTGCAATGTGAATAAACTAAATGTATTCATATTTGATAGATCCTCCTTCGGTCAGTGTGCAGTACACTATTACTGGACACACGATAAAACTGCATTGTCATCCAAAGGGTGAACCCAACAGCTACACCTTTGCTAAATATTACTATCGATCGGAATTCAACGAAACAATCCGCCAAATTGAAGGAACTCAAACCGGAAACCTCACAATAACTGAACAAAGTAATAAGAAACTTCTTGAACATATTGGCATTTATGTATGTAGAGTATCGAATGGTATAAAAGCTAGAAATGGAGATGTGTACGAGGAGGGAGCAGTTTCCGTTCAATATAAAGGTACATGTATACCAGTACAAAAGTAGAGAAAATCATATGAAAAGTAAAATCGCAAAAATACTGAACTCCGGGGAAAATTCAAAACGGAAAATCACTTATAAAAAGGCAAAATGAAATGATAAAACACATCAAACGAATGGACAACAACTGACTGGGTACAGGCAATATAGTACTCAGTGTTGTTTAATTCATTTTCTTTATTGGCATTCTCTTGAATATTTATTTGATGAATTGAAAGGGAAACATTAGTCTGTATAGATAGGTGTCATGAATTGAATTATAAATACATAAGTTTTCCACTGTCAAATGAAATACTAAATTACATTTTGCACTTAATTGTTCTCAATATTTTCATAAAATACCCGTAATAATTTTTTGAGGGAGAATGACGAGTACGATAACTATTCAGTCAAGATACCTGGTGTTTACAGTGTATGCTGACCAACACATGTATTGTTTGCTCGTTAATATGATAATTTCTTATACAGTTGTAAAAGAATACTTCTAATTTTTTAGCACCGCCCATCTCCATTCCAACAAACAAAAGATTACAGTATGGGCAATATAGACGTGAACTTGATATTACTGTCGTTGTGTACAGTAAACTTGATGATATACATCTGAAAATAGAAAAACTTAACAAGATTCTGCATCCCAGGATTACAAAGTTAAGTGCTCATACTACTGATACGTTTTATGGTTTCAAACTTAAACTACTAGTACATGAAATAACAATAGTGTTTCATCTTGGTGTAGCGACAGAGAAGGATTTTGTAAACTATACACTAGAGGCTTGTAACATGATGGGATGTAGTTCATATACTGTTTACCTCAGATCGGGATGTACGTATTTTTTTCTATCTTTTGACTATACACGTGTTCATCATCCTGCGATATTATGCACACACTAATCTACAATCAGTAAGATGACAATTGATATTGCTCAAACTGTGTTTTGATTGCATTTAAAAAGGTTTTAAACTGTAAAAGGCAAAATGGAAAACAAATACCAAAACGTCATAGTCTATTGATTAATCATTTTAAAATAAACGTTATATCGTGTTCGATTTATAACCCTTCTTCCGGAATTATCTTGTGAGTTTAACAGTCTTTCAAAGCAAAACTAACCCACATATCTGTTAAGACTTTTTATATATATCACCTGTATTTCGGCTTGTCACAGAAGTAATAGTCAAGTAAAGGTCACATTACACCTGTTTCTTAGCCTCGTATCATACAAATACAGCTGATATTCAAAGACAATAAAAAGTAAATGGCTATTTCTTTGGTCTTGTTTACTTATGGAAATCCTTTTCTGTGGTTATTTTTCGCATGCTTTTATTTTGCTATTCAGCTTTTTTTAATTTGTTTCATTTGTATGACACATTGTAAATGTTGTAGTTGAGTGTGGCTTTAAATTACTTTCAGATCGACCGGAACCTCCTAACAATATAACAGTGGTTAAATACAAAAACCACATGATAGTGTCATGGATTCCAGGTTTTAATGGCGGATCCAATCAAGTTTTCTTTATAAAGCATCGAAACGCTGACGCAGAATGGTGGATAACGACAGGTCCCGTAAAAGATAGCTTCGGAAATGAAAATAAATACACCATATATGAACTGGAATCAAATAAACAATATTTTGTGTGCATGTTTTCTAGAAATATCATTGGAGATAGTGTAAAAACAAATGTTTCAGAAGCTAGCAATTTTAGTACGTACATAATCTGAAAAATACTGGTTGGCTGAGTAATCGACGTTTTTAATAATATGTAAATACGTATCAGGCTAAAGTGTATCTATTTGCTCTTAATATCAGATAATAAGTTTATCAAAGTGCGAGCATATGTGCTCAATACCACAACAACGCAACATATCACCCTCAAAAAGTTGGTGGGGTCCATGTTGCGTAATCATTATTCGCTTTTCGTGTACTGTTTTGTTGCGTTTTTGTATATCGCCGTTTTTTATATGGTGTTGCCAATTTTTCTTCGATTTATGACTTTTTATGTGAACAAGACAAAAGCATGCTAAGCAACAGATAAACATAAATTGAGCAGATCCCCCGAAAACAATCTTTTTTGTATCTTAGAATATCGAATGGTCGTCTCCTAATAAATAGAAATATGCATGAATATATTGTGATACATTATGTAAAAAATATCAACCTTGGCAAAAACTCAAGTTAAGTATTATCGTTCAATAATCCCGACTAAAATCTTAAGTTCAACTAATTTAAGAGTTTTGAAAGCAACAATAAACTTATTAAACAGTTCAGTATGCTGATAAATCAGACGTTTGTTAATTAGAGGCATGGCTCTATTTTTCAGGGTATGAGCAAATATCGCTTCCTGTATACAATAATTGCACGGTTGTTATTGGGAACATTGTCGGAGGAATGATAATATGTTGTATTGTCTCACATATTTATTGCCATTTGAGGCGGAAAAGACGACACAATGCGACGGTGGAAATATCTCTAGAAGGCCAATATGATGAAATTGGTACAATAAATTATAATGAAGTGATTGTTGATCCAATAACTAACTTTAGCCAAGAGAACAATGACAATCTATCTAATGACGACGAAAGCAATAGTGTTTTGTCAAGTTAACGTCTAATACAAGCTCTTTTATAGGACGACCTGGTGATGGTTATGAAAATGAATATCTGGCAATAACTCCTTCAGTTATCGAAATGCATCAATACAGTGGCATCATCACAAATATTTATTAGAATACAATTATATCACCGAAAAGCCCGGCAACAACATATCCAGAGTACATCGATACAGCAATCAATAATTATGGAAAGCCCTAATTTGATATATACAATATGATACAATAAATTAGAGCTGAACTAATGTTCGAAAGTAACTGCATAATCCACTTGTTTTACTATATTTGGTTTTCTGTAGAATGTTAATGGTTAGCTCGGTATGAACAATTACTTATTGGACATGTTGGATAGTTGAAATAATTAAAAAGTAGTACGATCATGTATTTACAAATTTAAAATGTCTCCGTAGAAAATAAATTGTTGGTATTATTTTTCATTTAGAGTAATTGGAAGAAATGCCCGAAGTTCAAATAAATGAAAAGACAAGAAACTTAAATTATTGCTTTGAGGAAAAACAATAACAGTTTAAATTTGTTTTTTGTACAGACAACAATTCTTTGCACCTTTAAATTCAAATTTAAAATTGACATTAGTGCCTTCCGCTTTCAGAAAATCATGTAAATAAAAACGAGGTCCTGTATATGGCATATGCATGTACGGCCCGTGTAATCTTAGTCTTAGGCTATTTTGATCTAAACATCATCTCCCAAGTCAAAACAAAAAATTATTAAGTCATTTTTATTCTATCAATCACTTTTGAAAGTTATCAAGTGCAGTAATTTAAGTATTATTCAGTAGCTTTATAGACTATTCAGTATGATTTTGATATCTACATGTAAATATATGCTACCAAACAGTATGCAAATAAACCGATTGACTACAGAAAGAACGCGTTTAAGGTATCACTTAAGTAACATAGCATCAGAGAATAGTTAATGGCGCAATTATGGCATTTATAATTGATTACAAATTACTAGTAATAACTAGTTTCGAATTTCAAAAACGAAGATAGCAAAACATATACCCATTAAAATACAAACAAAACGTTCTAATATTAGTACATGAAGCAACTAATCAGCCATTTACGATTAGCATATAATTGTTATGTTTATGTTTTCCCATAATGGTGGAGCGGTTAATGTTGAATAAGTCGCTTATTGGCAAAAACAGTTACTCTTGAACTTCATAAACTATAAGGGCATTTTTAGAGTAGTTCTATATGTGAAGTAATATCCATCTGAAAATAGAAAAAAAAACGCGGAAAATCACCTTTTCAACCCGTTATTGTTTGCACGTGCAGTATATATGTGTTTTACAGGTACATCAGGGAAGCCGACGTACCCGATTTACCTTTGGAGTTTATGCGTTAGAAGATAAATATTTGACTAAGTATATACCAGAATACTTGTCACACATTCACCGAAGCTAATTTGGTTTCTCGTTATATGCCATTATGAGGTCATTTGGCGAAGACTTTATCAAGATTATTTCTTGTTCATTTTAGAATTTCTGAAGTCATATGATTTTTTGATATTTATTCGTTTATGCCGAATTTAACAGGGACAGTGCATATTATTGTAGGGTGCGCTTCGTTTTCAGGTGTGTTTGTTATGTATTCAAGTTAATGAAAAATTTCACTATCACGTTAAAACTGGACCCGCGCGATGCCAAGACAATCGAGTTGGTGTTGACAAATTCATTATCTGCAATTCTGCTAATGATTAAATTTGAACTATATCAACAGAATCTGGTCGCATACGTCTGATAAATACTGCAGCAAACGGAAGCATAAATATTTTTCTTTATTGAATTATCTAACAAATTCATGAACTGAATCAACCGTATCGAGGTATCACAGGTTTTGTTATAAAAGCTACAACATGTAAACCGAATTTTAAATTAGTAGCACGTTCTTCGGCTGAAAGACAATAACAAGATATGAATCCCGATTTATTTAATTCTTTGCTGTCTAAAAAAGATGTGCATTCTCTTAATACGTCACATTGTAATATTTGCATTTTTTTCATAAAAAGGAGTTTACATAACATATCATTGCATAAAGCGGAAGGTTATCAATTCTAAAAGAGCATGCAACGCTAAAATGGTTTTTCAAATAAGATCATTTGCTCAATAATGCAGTTTATAATGCGACATTTTTTACCACAAACTGACATTTAGAACAAAATCCACTTATAAATCTGCGTATGATTTGGCGTTCGAAAGTGTAGTTCAAACTAGACCTTCAAAGAGACTTTCTAAGTGACAAAAAATAATTTGCTTTTATCAATATTTTTATCAATTTTGATAATGGACTAGCTATAGTCCCTTTTACCAGATAAAACTAGTGGGACCTAATGGAACCTCATGGCTAAACTTGCGAATCATTGTACAGGGTTGTCATTGTGTTGTTTGCCAAACAAGGACCAGGTTACTCTAGCGTTATATTTGCTAGCAACATTTTTATTGCAGAAGTCATAAAGGCCGCAAATAACGTCAATGCAGAATTAGAATTGGCAGGATAACAGACAATTTATACCAGTTCACGACATTGTTTCGTTTCTTGACCAAGTTTCTTTCGCCAGTATTCCCACTTAAGTTCATGCCTTGAGTGAGTTCCACTTCATTTTGTTTTAAATCGGTACAAACTTGAATGTGAAAGGGAAAAACGCATACCAGATGTCCCGGTTTGCAAGGACTAGGGTTTTCCTTGAGCTGATATGTGTTTTTGTCAAAATATAGGAAGTTACAACAATGTCCAGGCCGTATTAGCTGACATAGCAAGTGATACAAATGAAATAGAATAAATTAAAATATGATTTTTTTTTTTAATATTTTTTAACTTTATTTTAATTTTTTCAAAGTATATGTGTACGGTCATTTCTCGCTTTTAATATGTTTTATATAACAAACACTCCTGCACTCATTGCAGTAATGTCAACTGACCATTAAATGAAGCATAATAGCTCAACATAAAGAAATCATAAGGCTTCGGAAATTCTAATTTGATAAAGAAATAAGCGTGTAAATGAATACAATTGATCTTTGCTAAATCGCCCAATAAGGGTATATAATTGTTTTAGTTAACGATATAAAGAAATCATAAGACTTTTGAAATTTTAAAATAAACAAGAACAAAGCTTGGTAATGACTACGAATGATTTTAGCTAAATGGTCAAATAAGGACATATAACTAAAACCAAATCAGCTTCGGTTAAAGTGTGAAAAATATTCGGACGTGAATTCTGGATAAAAGGCAGATATTTAGTCAAATATTTATCTTCTTATTCATTAACTTTAAAAAATTAATCGGGTCGATTGAAGTATATAACGTCGAATTCCCTGCTGTACCTTTAAAACACGTCTATACTGCACGTGCAAAAAATGTCAGGTTGAAAACGTTATTTTGAACTATTTTCAGATGCATATATTTCACGTATATAACTACTTTACCTTCTACCAGATTTGATATTTACGACAAACATTTTTCTGAAGGTGAATAATCGATAGACAATTTAAGACATTAAAATTCCATTAGGTATCTAGGTATTTTAATTTTTTTTAAATTGTTCTCCTTGCCGCCCCACTATTCTATGTATGGTTTGGAATTCCAATTTTAGCGATCGCCATGCACTACTCATTTGAAGATGACAAGACTGTCTGGCGGGACCAACTGATAGTGTTGTAATTATTGATGTCAATTCCAGGTTCTGGTGTATTAAATTTTTAACCACGTACTTTATGTTGGCTATTGTTCGTTTGTTTCTCTGTCCTATAGTTTCCCCCGTTTGTTTATATTGTAGTCCTATCATGTAATGTTGTCATTTTAATATTATAATTAACATTGCCATTTAAACGGGAGGTTTGGCATACCACACAACCAGGTTGAACCCATCATTGTTTTCTTAAAATGCCCTGAACCAAGTCAGGAAAATGGCCATTGTTATATTATAGTTCGTTTCTGTGTGTGTTACATTTCAATGTTGTGTTTCTGTTGTGTCGTAGTTCTCTTATATTTGATGCATTTCCCTCAATTTTAATAGAAAAACCCGGATTTGTTTTTTCTCTATCGATTTATGAATTTCGAACAGCGATTTTGATCTGAGCGTCACTGGTGAGTCTTTTGTAGACGAAACGCGCGTGTGGCATATAAAATAAAAATTCTTGTACGTTTCTCAACTATCATATGATAGCTAACTAAACACTAAATTTAAAATAATGATTTATATGTAGTGAGCCTTTTTGCATGATTAACTATTTTGACGGATAATTCAATGTTATTTCCCATATCAAATGATAAACCACATCCCACTGTAATAGATCGCTTAATAAACAGTTGTTTCAAATGTTGATACAATTCCATAAGAAACTATTTTTTACATCATGTATATTTTAAATATTAAAGGTAACGACAAAGATTGTTTCCACAATGTTCTTGGCACCATAAATTAAAGCCAGGCAGTGATTTGATTCTTACAAAATATGTTTTAAAGATTCGTATGATACAAAAAAATATGTAACATGCACGAGTGATTCTATTCATAAAAAAGTGTCCGTGTAACAACTAAAAAGAGTCCGTGTATCATATAAAAAGAGTCCGTGTAACACCCGTTAATGTACTATTTTTCTATAGCTCTGCAAAGTCGTACAAAAGCACACACCCACACATGTTTATAGTAAACAATCACTTCGCCGCTACTACATGTACATCATGTGATCAATAATGTTGATGAATTAAGTAGTTATCTTTTCGTTAGTACTTGTTAAGTAGTTCAAGTATTACTATGAGGAAAAGATTAATAACTATGACAAATTGTTTTATTCAGACAATTGACTCCAATTTGGCTGCAAACATCTTTCTTTGAAGACTAGGATATACAGTTAGGTAAATAAATATGTTTTACTAGTTTGATTAAGTTTGCTATTGCGGCTTATATATAAAAAAAGATGTGGCATGATTGGCAATGAAACAACTCTTCATATGAGACTAAACGACACAGAAATAAACAGCTATAGGTGACCGTACGGCCTTAAAAAAATAAGCAAAGCCCATACCGCATAGTCAGCTATAAAAGGCCCCGAAATCTTAAATGTATAACAATTCATACAGGAAAAAATAACGATCTTATTTTAAATGTACAAAAAAAATGAAGAGAATCAACTATGTAACAGAGCAACAAACTACAAACAGAGAACTACTGGTTCCTGATTTGAGACATGCAGATACATACAAATGTAAAGGGGTTAAACATGTTAGCGGAATTCCAACCCTCCAATAACCTGGGATAGTGCTGTAACAGTACAGCATAAGAACGAACTATACAAAGCAGTTGAAAAAGTAGTAACTCATCAGATAGATTAATATAGAAATACAAATAACAAAAACATGGTGTGAACGTGACAGGGTACTTGTATATTCCTTCAACAACAAAAAATAAGTACAGATCAGAGAAAACTTTTAGTTTCTGACAGCTAGTTCAAAGCGAACAATAACAACTGATAAAAAAATTATACATCTGAGTTTGCATTGCTCAACCAATTTAGCTTTATAATCGAGTTTTTGTTTAAAGCATTCAAAGTCATTGTATTGTTATGAGTATTATTTATATAAATTACAATGAAATACGACTTAGTCGTAAAATAGTTTTATTACGAAGTGGCTAAAACGCAAAATGCAGACTGTGGAATTGATCCTCTTTGATACACAATCAAGCATTTATTGCAGTAAGGAAACAAAATGAGTTCAACAATTACATGAGGTATGAGTTAGATTGAATACAACGGTTGACATTGTTACATGTTTTTTTGTATCATACGAATCTTTAAAACATATTTTGTAAGAATCAAATCACTGCCTGGCTTTAATTTATGGTGCCAAGAACATTGTGGAAACAATCTTTGTCGTTACCTTTAATATTTAAAATATACATGATGTAAAAAATAGTTTCTTATGGAATTGTATCAACATTTGAAACAACTGTTTATTAAGCGATCTATTACAGTGGGATGTGGTTTATCATTTGATATGGGAAATAACATTGAATTATCCGTCAAAATAGTTAATCATGCAAAAAGGCTCACTACATATAAATCATTATTTTAAATTTAGTGTTTAGTTAGCTATCATATGATAGTTGAGAAACGTACAAGAATTTTTATTTTATATGCCACACGCGCGTTTCGTCTACAAAAGACTCACCAGTGACGCTCAGATCAAAATCGCTGTTCGAAATTCATAAATCGATAGAGAAAAAACAAATCCGGGTTTTTCAATTAAAATTGAGGGAAATGCATCAAATATAAGAGAACTACGACACAACAGAAACACAACATTGAAATGTAACACACACAGAAACGAACTATAATATAACAATGGCCATTTTCCTGACTTGGTTCAGGGCATTTTAAAAAAAAAATGATGGGTTCAACCTGGTTGTGTGGTATACCAAACCTCCCGTTTAAATGGCAATGTTAATTATAATATTAAAATGACAACATTACATAATAGGACTACAATATAAACAAACGGGGGAAACTATAGGACACACTTTTACTTTGAATCGAGTTACATCGGAATGAAACAGATATTTTGTCTAGTGTTGTAGACTATATGTATATAAAGCAATCTATGAAATTGCTAAAATAAGCTCCACATTGGTCAATTATATACTTATAATATAGAATAGAATAGGATAGAATAGAATAGAATATTTTTATTAACCAAATAAGGGCCCCAGGAGGGCATATAGCATACAGACAATATTATTATAAACAATAACATATGCAATACACAGACAATACAAGATATATAACAAGTGTTAACAAAATAATAAAATAAAAGTAGCAATGTATTATTATTCAATGAATTCTTTGTTGACATCAGTGCCTCAAGTGCACCCGGTAAGTGCATTTTCACTTTGAAAAGACCAACAAGAGGCATTAGTAGTTTGTGGGGAGAAAATATAAAAAAAGAAAAGAAAAAAAAAAGACAATTTAAGTACTCGCAAACTTGACCATGAGGTATACTGCAAATAACAAGTATTATTGTATAGCAATATAATATTTCCCACAGAACGTAACCAAAAGTTAGCGTGCAATAAATTCTAATATTGCACTAGTTCAATAAATTTTCAAAATTCATGACGTCATCAACGTTTAAATCTTAGTTTAAGCCAATTTTTACTGTCAAATATTATATTGCTATACAATAAAAGGGTTATTGCATGAATATTGGGGAATATTGTCCCTCGTAGAACATATATTGCACTCTCAAGCTCGTGCAATATAAAATTCTACTCGGGACAATATTCCCCAATATTCATGCAATAACCCTATATTATTTAATAAAGGATATTTAGTATGACTTATCTGCAGAAAGCACCAAGAGTCGGTGCTTAAAGGGAAGTCCCTACTTGTACTTAATGTAGATGAGTCAAACTCCTAAATTATTTTAAAAATATTTAAAAACATATATTTAGGATTATAGATTCTGGGTCCAGCCAGCAAGGATCATCAAGGAACGGTGCCAGAGAATTTGAAATTCTTCTTATGATCTGTGCAGGCTTAACAGGGTATCCAAATTCATATTAAAGAGTTATATTGAAATTAGTTATTGTAGATTATGTTGTCCTTCAATTCTTAGTATCTTCTATATATTTATAAAATGCAAATAGTACATTGGGATCCTCATTATTCATTATCCAAATTAATTTGTTATTAACATTTAAATTTTGAAAGTTTGGACATGATTTTAATATATTTTGCATCAATTCCTCTCTTTTTAATAAATGCGTGTCACATTTAAATAAAAAATGAACTTCACCCTCAACCTCACCTGAGACAAATTCGGTTTTGTCGAAGAGTACCCTGGTATCTACCAGATTCAATTTGCAACTTGTGAGCAGATATTCTTAATCTAGTTATACATTTCATTTGCTCAAAATGTCGCATTATTGACAAATAATTTTCAAAACCGACGTTGCACTTGAATGTTACATAAGTTCGTAGTTTACTATCTTTATGTATATCTAGCTGTTTTTTTGTTCACAATGCAGTATAGTATCCCTTAACAATCTGAACACAGTGTAGTTTAAATGTTGAATATTTTTCCGGAAGATGCTTTTTATGCCTGATATTTTTCCCTTAAAATATTAATTGATCCATACCAAGAGTTTTTTTTTATATTTTTCAATAG
This sequence comes from Mytilus edulis, assembly GCA_019925275.1. NCBI lineage: Eukaryota > Metazoa > Mollusca > Bivalvia > Mytilida > Mytilidae > Mytilus > Mytilus edulis. Next base: position 53,941,158 of record CM034358.1, read on the forward strand.
ATGGCTTTGTTCTTTTATACGGAGAAAGACTAAAAACTAACGTAACATCCAGGATTGTATACTGAATTCATGCATCTAAGATGCATGCTTTTTGTATTAGTTGTTATTAGCTTTCAACTAATTGTCAGTAACTGCGAATAGTCTTAGATCTGTACTTAAAGTCTTTTGGTTGTTCGGATGTATAAGTACCCTTCCATGTCCACTCTGTTTTTCTGAGATGTATTCAATTTGTATTCATCTGATGAGATAAGTGAACACAACAGGGATCCAGTTTATGCCCAAGGTTAAGGGAGAATTGACTCCTTTAAACGAGTTTTAACCTCGCCACATTGTGTATGTTCCTGTCCCGAGTCAAGTAGCCTGTAATTCAGTTTGTTGTTATGTAACATATTTGTTTTTCGTTCATTATTTCGGACATAAATTAGTTCGTAAGTTTTCTCGTTTGAATTGTTTTACATAAATATTATGTCATTTTGGGGCCTTTTATAGCTGACTTTATGCGATACGGGCTTTGCTCATTGATGAAGGCAGTTCAGTGACCTATTGATGTAAATTTCATTGTCATTTGGTCTCTTGTGGAGAGTTGGCGATCAAACCACATCCTCTTATTCATATATATATATATAGAAACACATATGTCATCGTCCTTGTTTTTTTTTTTATATACATTGCTTCAAAGTTGACCGATACGCTTAGAATTTGGCAGAAAACGTGTGACGTTATACAAATATAGCCTTTGTATGAGGTCGATACAAGGATATATTGACCTGAAAGAAGTATATTGACTGAAGACGAAGTCCGAGGTCGATATACTTCTTTGGGTCAATATATACTGTATTGACCTCATACAAAGGCTATATTTGTTATATTATTAATTTCCGACCATGTTTGTATCAAAATCGTCATTTGGGTTTGTTGGATCTTTATAGATATTACATTGTCTCCTTGACAATAACAACATATTATACAATTATTGTCTTTTGATGAGGTAAATATGCGGTTTTATTGACTTTTGACTGCCGAAGTGAATATCAGTTTTTCAAAAGTCAATAAAACCCCATATTTATCGAAACAAAAGACAGTAATTGTTTTTTTCCATAGTCCGAGAGAAGAAAATGTATTTATAGACAAACATATACCAATTTTTTTTACATGAAACATTTTACCATAACGTTGCATGTAAAAGCGCGTGACGTTAAGCGCGGTGAATAACACTTTCTCAGGTGAATATGCATTTTTATTCAAAATTCAATTCATATAGAGAAACCTACTAAAATAATACCAATATGGAATAATAGTTGTTATTTCATTTACTTTTTTTGACATCTTATGTATTTGAAGATTTTTTTTCGTCAAATAATCGATCACAGATATCATTTGTTTCAAAAGGTTAAACAATATCCTGAAATTCATTACATGACGTCACAAAGTATATCGGTTTTTAGATATTCTAAAAATAACCGTGCAATATGCTTTTTGCCGGTCAATATGCTTTTTGCTATCCGCCGTTTTCTCTCTACCTTGGAAAATATAGTTTAACATGCGAATCAAATTTGATAAAATATACGAATTAATAATATTACGGAATAACGTAATTTGGTAAACATTGATATTGAGGTACAATTTGAATTGATTGATAGATGGTTGCTCAAAGTCCGGTGGCAAATATTTCATGCATTTACAGGACGATACAGTGCAATTTGAATTGTTGTGTCTGACAAACACATTTTGTGCAGCAGTCAAGAAAGGTTAAACATTCTGTTAGTTGTGATAATTAAACAGAAAATCAACATCCTGATACAATACAAAATACAGGATACTCTGTTTGATGTAAGCGTGTGGGTTGTGTGCGGAGTTAGTCGGATCCATCCATTTAAAAAAGGGGGGGTCCCAACCCAGAGTAAAAGGGGGGGGTTCCAACTATATGCTCCCATTCAAATGCATTGATCGGCAAAAAAAAGGTGGATTCCAACCACCGGAACCCCCCCCCCCCCCCTAACCCTCTCCTTGGATCCGCCACTGATCAGTGCCGACACACTTCTGATGACATTGAGTAAAAACAAAAAGAGACTCAAAGACAAACACCAGTTTTAAAACAAGTATACGACATATACATGAGGATGACAGTAAACCGGATGTATTTTACATTTATTTATGACTTGCTATTTTTTTACCGGATTTCCAGTCCCGTTATTGATTTATTGTTGTACTGCTGACGAGCGGGCGGGCTGATCCAATCGTTTCCGTTCGGTAATCTACGAACCTTTCATCCAAAGGTTTTCAAATTTTAATATGTTGTTACTTATGACAAAATGGAGGTAGATTTCGATATTGGCGATTAACATTTACATCATTCAGCAACAACATTATATAAGTTTGAAATAATTAAATGTCAATCTTGATAAGAAAATGTTTTAAAAATTTGGAGCCTTGGAGTTCGATTGGAACAAACACATGTACTGCATGGGAATATTTCTTGAGATCATTACATGTATATTTTTAAATAGGATAAAGTCAAGATTGGAAAACAAAAAGGACAAAGATTTTCTATATATTTATTCTGAATTGAATAAATATTTTCATATATAACTGTATAATCAGATTAATATAATAGAAGGAAGTTTATGGAAATTGATGTATTTTTTTCCATTAATGTTGGTCATGTTTATTCTTGTTGAAACACGAAATACAGAGATTATATTCAATTTAAAGGTTAAATTATTTGCTTTGCATCGAATTTATTAAATCTGCTATATATGAGAAGCGGAGAAACGAGAATGCTTGTTTTTATATACAAAAGATAATTGTTTTAAAATACTTTTTTTGTATATAATTTCAACATATTTCTATATAATAAGCTTGTAAACGTGTACATTCTACTTTTAAATATGAAATGGTGTTTATCCTCAACAGAATTCAGATACAAATTATGCTACTGTTCTAATTTCTTCTTTAATTTTTTAGCACGTAAACTTTTAAATTATTTGCCTTTTTCAAAGTATTAACACATTTTCATGAATACAAACTGCATGTTTAATTATAAAAATAATCCCTATGTCTTTATCTGCCATATTCCTGGCTTGCGTATAATTGGCATGATTTGTACATGTTTATATTATTAATCTCTTCAGAACGTCTGTATTTTATTATACCCAATTAGCGTTATTAGATCAATTTTGGTAATTAACACATACGGTTTTCCTTTTAAGGAACCCTGTAGTGCTAAAAGATGAACCATTTCACAGTCGGGAAAATCCATTCATTTACATACAAGTGACATATTTACCACCTATTGAGGGATACTTGATTAATGCTCTTTCTTTATTGTATTATTAGGCATTTTCAATTGTTATCATAATCATTCTGATAAAATACATGTACATGTATGTGCATACTCGTGTATTTTCAAATTATACGATCATGCAAAAAATTTAACACACACTTAAGTTATATTGAAGAAAAAAAAATCAATTATTCTCTTGATTAAAATGAGAAAGGATCACAAATAAGCAGAAACTAAACTAACTTTTTCCACACCAATATAGGTACTTTACCTTGGGTTGAGAAAACGTACCGCTTTTATCGATTTGATCATTATTTATTCTGGTTTAGAGTTTATTCTAATAATTATAATGTCATTGAATTACGTCGTCTTTTTTTCATTTTTGAAGTACAAAAAGTAATAAAGTAATGCTGCTTACAATTTAGTGCAGTGTTATTATATTAGTGCAGTTCTCCCTACACTTAAGATTCGTGTAGCATTTGCAGCTGGACGTTTACACAAATCAATCCATCAACCCATTCATTATGTGTCTTTAAGCTATAAAAAAAGTATCAATTTACTATTACAATTCGTCGTATAAGTTAAAGTTTCCGTTCTGATACAAACAAGCATATCGAATTGTAAACCCTGCTGTAAGGAAAGATAAATACATTTTACAGCATTTGTGTTTTTTTTTATACCAGCAAGATCTTAAAAAATCCTCACTCAAGTTTTAAATAGTTTCCTTGGTTCTGGATAAAAGCTTTGAAGATTTTTTTAACCATTCAAATAGAAAAAAATATCATCGGTCCGACATTAAAAAAGCAACCTGCCATTTTTAATATCATAACTTCAAAAATTTCTGGTTTGGATTCGGGAAGAACAATATCTACTTAATTAATTCAAATATTTTCACGGTCTCTGAAACCATCAATACGTAAAATTTCTTATAATATATAAGACACTTTCTAATTTTTTGGGAGTTGATAAAAAACATTTCTTTACATATATGAACGATATCAAAACTTTGCATACGTCTGTAAAGATGTGTTTCAAATATCAATATTTATCAAAATAACTACAATACTGGAAAGTATTAGTAAATAAAATACATTTCTTTACATACGTGAACGATATCGACAAACGTTTGCAAATATTACACAAACATCTGACAGCATTTACATTGGTTTTAAATGTTTTATAAACTGCGGTCTCTCAAAACTTTGCACACGTGTGTAAAGATATATTGCAAATATTAATATTTATCAAAATAACTACAATACTGGAAAGTATTAGTAAATAAAATACATTTCTTTACATACGTGAACGATATCGACAAACGTTTGCAAATATTACACAAACATTTGACAGCATTTACATTGGTTGTAAATGTTTTATAAACCGCGGTCTCTCAAAACTTTGCATACGTCTGTAAAGATATGTTGCAAATATCAATATTTATCAAAATAACTTTAATACTGGAAAGTATTAGTAAATAAAATACATTTCTTTACATACATGAACGATATCGACAAATGTTTGCAAATATTACACAAAAATTTGACAGCATTTACATTGGTTGTAAATGTTTTATAAACCGCGGTCTCTCAAAACTTTGCGTACGTCTGTAAAGATATGTTGCAAATATCAATATTTATCAAAATAACTATAATACTGTAAAGTATTAGTAAATAAAATACATTTCTTTACATACATGAACGATATCGACAAACGTTTGCAAATATAACACACACATTTGTCAGCATTTACATTGGTCGTAAATGTTTTAAAAACCGCGGTCTCTCAAAACTGCCCACATCTCTGTAAATCAGTTATGCAAATTTTAAACTTTGCATATATCTCCTATCTTGGAAAGTGCATGCAAATCTATGGCATTTCTTTACATATCTTTGGAGAATGACTAAAGCTATGGAAATAAAATAATTATCTTTAGCATATCTTTGACGACCTCCTAAATAATGTCAAAGGAATAATTCATTTACATATACATTAGCAGGTCCGCAAATATATCTTGCAGAAAAGTAGTTACATTTGTCAAACATTTACATGACTGTCCAAATTGTTGTAAATCTGCCTTTTCGTGTAGTGTACTTTAACCTATAATGGTTTACTTTTTAAATTGTTATTTGTATGGAGAGTTGTCTCATTGGCACTCACGCCACATCTTCCTATATCTATTTAAACATATTCGAAGAGACATATGATAAACATTAAAAGCTATTAATAATAACGTGAAATAAAATGAACAAATGATTTTGGACAAAATTCCAGATTCAGGAGTTTATTCCATTCGATAAAACCATAGTTAAATGAACTGTTTTAGAAAACCATTACAATTCAGATTCGTGTGAATCAAATTATCACTCAGACTTGTTTTATATATGACTTTTTTCCAAATTTCAAATATTCTTAGTTAGTCAATTTTATACACAGTAATTTTGAATAGAATCTTGAAAAATTTGAAGTTTCTTTTATTTTATTGGTCAACAAAATTTCAAATTGCTAACTGTTAAATTAATAATTTTTAAAATACCTTGTAGTAACTAAACTATCTTCTTGTTCGATATGACACATTTTTCACGAATCAGACCATAAGGGTTGTTTTACATATTCAATTTTTTAAACATAAACTTACTCTTTAAATTGACTGTGAAATTATGTATATAAACGATTCCAGATTTCCAATACTCGCATATATAATGCCCAACACCAACTTCTGATAAATTTGTTACAACCAAACTGCAATCATTGGTATTGTTATCTCCAATAATTTCAATGTTTAAGTCATGCAGTTTCGGATTAAGCATTAGACCTGCTGCATATGTTTCTTCCTCATTGTTATCCGTTTTTGTAATTGAAGATATTTTTGGACCTGACCACGAACTTTCATTGTGTAGACAGCACGTGCAATTAAGGACAACATCTTCACCCTTTTCTACAAAAACACTTGACGTGTACTTTTGTTTGTAAACAAGATCACCTGCTTAATTAAAAGAAAAATCTTTCTACATGTTTTTGTTTCATATGCATGTATACCCATTCTTTTTCTTTCATATGTTGAACAAATAAAATATGAGTAAATATCTACAGTATAGGCGAAGGCAATAATAAATCATCAGGATTTTTTACATTGTTAATTTGAAAAAAAGAGATGTCTTTCAATTCCATTTAAAAAAGGTATATGATATCATGAGTATTCTTAAAACACCGATATTTATATGTTATGAATGTATATATTTGAATTGGTTAGCAAATCAAACATTTGTTTTGTAGTAACACTAATGATAACCCAATGACGTTGTCTTATCTGATACGTTTGTTATGAAACACTGAAAACGTTACCCATGAGATATCTGTTGTGGATGAATTATGAAATGTGACTTGTATAAAGATGAAGAGACGTTTTGTTTAACTGCTAATATGGTATCGACTGTAGACTGTATGCATACATATAAATGTTGAAAATGATATGTAAGAGTTCTTTTGACCACGAATATAACAGTAAATATACCATGAAAGTAAAAACACTAATTGGTCTTCAAAGAATACGTTTTGTTTAACTGCTAATATGGTATCGACTGTAGACTGTATGCATACATATAAATGTTGAAAATGATATGTAAGAGTTCTTTTGACCACGAATATAACAGTAAATATACCATGACAGTAAAAACACTAATTGGTCTTCAAAGAATACGTTTTGTTTAACTGCTAATATGGTATCGACTGTAGACTGTATGCATACATATAAATGTTGAAAATGATATGTAAGTGTTCTTTTGACCACGAATATAACAGTAAATATACCATAAAAATAAAAATAACAATTGGTCTTCAAAGGAGTAGGTTCGATAAGGACCTAAAATGGCCCCCTTATTTACCTTAAATTAAAAATTAGGATTTATTGACCATTTTTACAATAAATCATGGCTAATACAGTGCTTAGATAGGAAGTTAGTCTTTTTTTTGACTATTAACGTTCATGCGTTTTATTCATAACGTTTCAATTTTCCCCGAATAATCAATGAAAATGGCTAAATTTCCATTTATTATTGGACAAGAAACATACGTCGACAAAAAAAACTTTGAAAATAATGTTTGTAATGACAAATCTCAATCCTTTACGAAAAGCAACTGAAAATTAAAATAATATAAATATTAATAATAATAATAATAATTGTTTCATTTTTAAATAACAAATTAGTTACGCCAAAAGATAAGTAGTTGTTAATTAACATATGAGTAAGAATGTTTTCATATTTCACTATATATGTGTTAATTTGCATGAAATGCATACGGAGGTAAATACTATCGCCTAAAAGACATGTTAATAATTTTGAAGAGAGGGCATCGAGGATACTTATAAACAAACTAAAATTGTTAAGTATGACCTTAAACATAGACGTGTTAGCAATGAGTAAGAATTTACTAATAAGAAACGAAATACCTTTGTCTTTTTAGTGTGAATTATCTTTGGTTTCCCTCTTTTCAGTAAAGTAGATTGTGTTGTGCGACTACAGTGTCGCTTCAAAACAATATATCATGATTGAAGGCACTCGCTAAACTGTATTCACGTATTATTATTTTCTATTGACATTAAAATAAAGATAATACTAGTATACATTCTGAAGTTACGTTTCTCGATGTAGCAAATTTTTTTTAAATGAAAAAAATAATCGTTAGGACTTGAGCAAATCTAACCTTGTTATGCATGTATGTGCACTATAACTTTTTCTATGCATTCCATTCAAGATAATATACTCGTTGAAGATCCTTGAAAATGATCTCTGTTGTATTTTATTGTCAAGTAACATTTTCGACAATTTGGTAGTGCAAACGAACGCATAAGGAAAATGTAGTCGCAACAAATTGATGACAGTAATATGTAGAATTTAAAAAAAATTATTGCGACAATGATGATAACATAAATGTAAACAAATAATTAATTCTGAATGCTTCCTTCTATCGAATGTCCTATTCCGTTATCCTTTATTGAAAACAATAGGGAGAGGAAATAAATACAATTACAGTACAATTGACAACTTTGAACTCAAATCATTAATTTAAAATGATTTAATACTTCAAACAATGTCATTTCTTTCAATAAAATTGAGAATGGAAATGGGGAATGTGTCAAAGAGACAACAACCCGACCATAGAAATACAACAACAGAAGGTCAGCAACAGGTCTTCAATGTAGCGAGAAATTCCCGTACCCGGAGGCGTCCTTCAGCTGGCCCCTAACCAAATATATACTAGTTCGGTGATAATGAACCCCATACTAATATCCAAATTGTACACAAAGAATACAAGACTTAAAAAGGTCAGAGGCTCCTGACTTGGAACAGGCGAAAAAATGCGGCGGGGTTAAACATGTTTATGAGATCTCAACTCTCCCCCTATACCTCTAGCCAATTTAGTAAAGTAAACGCATAACAATACGCACATTAAAATTCTGTTCAAGAAAAGTCCGAGTCTGATGTCAGAAGATGTAACCAAAGAAAATAAACAAAATGACAATAATAAATAAATAACAACAGAATACTAGCAGTTAACTGACATGCCAGCTCCACACTTCAATTAAACTTATTGAAAGATTATGATTTCATCAGAGGATTATCAGGCAAAATCCTTCCCGTTAGGGGTTTAGTATCATACCATCATAACATTTATAAGAAGAACATAACCCGTGTCATGCAAACAACTGGTTTTTGAATAAATGTGTTTAGTTTGAAATAATTTGTCATTAACTGAAAGTTTATCCGACACATACTGTATTATTTTTTTTTATCAATTACTGTTATGCAGTGGTTGTTTTGTTTGTTCAACATGAAAAGTTCTGTATAAATAAGGCTGTTAGTTTTCCTGTTGTTGCGCCATTAAAAGCTGACTTCATTTATATGGTTTATTGAGTTTGTCTCATTGTTTTAGGCCCAAGGACTACTTACATGGATTTGATTGTCGGCATTTGGAAATTGTTGGATAGTTGACTGATTACCACTCATACAACGTCTTTTAATTTTTCTATACGAAAGACAAACAATGCAAACAATTATTTTACTACGTCAACAATATAGAAACATATCAAATAGTTCGGCAGTTTCTATATTTTTTGTTGACGATTTTTGTCGCTTGGTTTTAATTGTTTGTTAGTTTGTAGTATTTGTTTCTATGAATGTGCCTGTGTTCTTTTCAATAATTAGTTGACTTACGATTAAAATGTTTTTAACTAAAAGCACTATAGATTGGACCCCGTAACATTAACCTAAACTCCTTAAATGAAAAGAAGATGTTGTATGATTGCAAATGGAACAAATCTACATTTTAGACCAAATGACATAGCATTAACAATTTATAGGTCACCATATGGCCTTCAACGATAAACAAAGCCCATACCGTAAAGTCAGTGCTAAAAGGTCCCGAAATGACAAATGTATTACAATTCAAACAAGAATACTTACGGCCTAACTTATGTACATAATTAATAATGAAAGAAAAAAACAATTATGTAATTACACGGCTATAAACTAAAAGTCCTTTTTAAAGGTTCCTGACCTAAACCAGTCAAATACAAAATGTGGCGGCTTCAACTTTTTGATTGCGTCAACCTTCCCCTAACATGGGACATTTAACAGTACTTATCTATATAATAACAAACTATGGAATATTGAATTAGGTTTTATAACTCATCAAGCGCCAGTCCCACTAAACTAAGATCGCACCACGCTCACCGCGATCTAAATTTAGATCGTGGTGAAGTCGCGGTATGAAAATGATAATTTTCGTTGCTTTTACGATGATACTACGTCATCATTACGCTTCGACAACGATCCCCCTACGATTGAACCACGTTCTCGCCGCGCTTATTCTGCGACCTCTACGCTTATCAAGATCTTTCTACGCTTATCGCGTTATCACTACGATCAAACCACGAGTTATACGATTGCAACACGATCTTACCACGCTTCTACTGCGATTATTATATCACGTCCTTACCACGATAATACTACGTTCATACCTCGATCTAACTACGTTATCAGCAATAACGTCAGCATCGTATTCCATATCAATACAGTTCCATTCCTTCTATTTCTCATTAATATGTAGATTTCTCGGATAAAATACAGTCATGCCACCAAAAGCTACTAGAACACGTGAGCGTGGTGGTAGGGGTTGATGAAGAGGCAGAGGGTGCTCTGATAGTAACTAACGAATCCTGTTCAAGCAGAGATGTCGGACCGACCAATCCAATTTAAGTTACAACCTATTGCTGGTCCATAAAACTTAAATGACGATATTTTAGTGAACGATATAAGAGATGACATAGATGTGTCAATAGATATAGGAAGATGTGGTATGAGTACCAATGAGACAACTCTCCATCCAACTAACAATTTATAAAAGTAAACCATTATTGGGCAAGGTACGGCCTTCAACACTGAGCCTTGGCTCACACCAAAAAGCAAGCTATAAAGGGCCTCAAAAATTACAAGTGTAAAACCATTCAAACGGGAAAATCAACGGTTTAATCTATATAAAAACAAGAAGCATGGTTGAGCCGTTAGGGAAAATGGACCAGAAGTCCTAATTACATACTGACAAACAAAAACTAGAGAGTTTTAATATATTGTATGTGAAAATGATAATGAGAATGGTGGTCATAGTATGAACGTAGTCAGGTCGTAAGAAAAGCGTGATCAGGACGGCAAGGGCGAGCTATAATCGTACTACATGTATGTCATGAACAGCTGGTATAGTCGTTGTGGAAGCGTAGTTTGTTCGCAGTGAGAACGTGGTAGTCGTAGTGATGTCGTAATAACGTCGCTGTGAGATCGTAGCGCAGTCTCATCGAATAGAATCATGCTTTCGCTACGTTCTCTCTACGATGGTAAAGCGACCTTTGCGACCTTTCTACGACCGTTGTGCGCTCTCACTATGCTTCTACTACGACCTGATTTCGCCACGACCGTTCCACGATTGTTTAGAACATGTTCAAAGTTTGTCACGCTCGTCACGATCTTGAAGACCTCACCACGACCGTGATAAGACCATACTGTGATCTACACGATCATTCTACGATCATCAAAATTTGCATTTTTTTCACAGATAGTAGTGCGATCGTTTCCTAGTTGGACTACGGTATCAGATGGATATAAATAGAAACACATGTAATAAAAATCGCAAAGTGTACGTGGATCGGAACATAACACCCCAACAATAAATATACAAATTACAGTCATAAGACATGTAGGATTATTCGTAGTTACGTACTGACAGCTAGTGTAAAAATGTGGAACACCTTCACCTGCAAATAGTTTTATCCCAGACACATTATTTATGTACATTTCAGAAGTCAAGACCTGTTATTAAGTGGTTGTTTTATTTAACTTGAATAATTGCTGTATAACTTAATCAATTATTTTTCCAGTTGATTATATGCCTGGTATGAGTTTTTTCATTGTTGAAGGCCGTACGATTACCTAATATTTGTTTCATCTGCGTCATTTGAAAACTGGTGGATAGTTGACTGATTAGCACGCATACACCATTTCTTTATTATGTGTATACGAAATACATACAAAAAGTAGCGTGGTTAAACTAATCTAAATGCGTCAATGCAATTACCCCCTAACATGGGACATTGATTTAATAGTACAACATTAAACATAATATTCAACTATACAAATCATTTGAAATAGGCTTAATTCATCAGATAGATACAAATATAAATGCATCTTATCAGTTCTTGTACACCCCAATAACAAAAATGCTCTTGTCTTTTAATGATTAATCAAGATTGACGCAAATTCAAGAAATATTGAATGGTTGGTAATTATTAATTTACGCAAAGATACAAAACAAAATATAGTTTAATCAATCTAAAAACTTATACAATAAATTATTTTACAGGCTCTTCCGATCAACATTAGTCTCTCTGTGATATCATGTTGTTTATAATTTTCTTAGAACAGCTCATTGTTTTCTTTTGTATATAACAAGCCAGTGATTTATGAGACTATCCATTGACATGTTTAGTTGATTTGAAGTATTTTTCGACAAGGTAGGTGGGAATATCATCGTATTTTGATAATTGCTTGAGACGATACTACTATAATGATGAATTTCAATATCACAAGAATTAATCGTCTGATAAGGATTTTCATAACCGTCAACAGATTGTTTAATTGAAGAGCTGTCATCAGAGCTAACAACATCGGCCCTTAATACAATATCGTTACTTTCGATGCTGCTTGAGACATTATCATTATTCAACTCTGCATTGTTGGCTGTTTGATCAAACATAGCATTGTTATAATTTAAAGTTTCGACTTCATCATAGTTGTCATCTGTATTTATGTGAAGAATCTTGTTCGCAGTTTTTGCACGCTTAATGTAACAGAAAATATGTAAGCATCCACATACTGAAGCTATTCCTGCAGCTATACTGCCCATTAATATCCAACAATAGCCATACACAAATGTATATTTATTGTCATCATCTGGAAAGGAATTAAGATAAACATATTGAAATCATGTATATTGTATATTTGTATTTAGAATATAATATAGTGTTATTAACTGGCTGTTTCTGTATTGGCACTGGTATAGATTCAAGGTTTGCTGTATTGGCCTCGAGACCCGTAGCTCAAATCATCAGGTTTAAACTAGCTAAAACAATTGTATATAACAAATTTCAATTCAAAACACTCTCGGGTCTAAAATTTTGTATGTATCGAAAGCATTTCAATTTCCCTTTTCCGTTATTCCTCTCGGAAACAATAGCAAAAGGAAATCCGAAGTGTTTTCCTAGGGCCATCAACTATTTGAATGACATTTCAAAATTGTATAGCTTTTGTTAATTTCTCTTTGACTGTTTGAATAAACAAAATCTTCCTGAGTTGACACTTTTAAATTGAAATCATTATCAATCTATTAAAACATACCAATTTTATCTTTTCAAATGCTATACTGAACGTAACGCTAACTGTCACATTCAACATATCGCGTAATGTTGGTGCATTGTACAGGCTTAACGTACGATCTGAACAGCGTCAATCACTTTTACTGATCATGAACGTCTAGCTGCGACCTTGTGTATGGGAAATTCACAATGCATATTTCAGCTTTAGTCACGATTCAACGATACACAAGAAATTGTTTTGAATACAACTGGCCATTTATTGTTACATAAGAAATTTCCATATCTTCAAAAGATGGCTGTCTAAAATCAGTCTGCAAAACACGAACCTTTGATCTAAACTCTCGGTTTCAATACCTTATTTTCATGCATTTTTTATAAGTGTAAAATTATATCAGTGCTCGTTATTCATATAATATGTATAAGTTTATTTTAACTATAGTGTGGATTCATATCAGATACATTACACATCTACACATGTTGAAAAAAACACTAGACGTGTTTGAATAAATTTGTGTTCAAAGTAGATCTACAACATAATTAAAATTTTATTTTACTCGGTACAATGATTAGTAGAAATTCAAAAGAGATATGATAATTTTGTTGATAGTAATATAGACTCTCAAAAGACAATACACCATGCAGGACGATGCCATGTCTAAATTGGATCGGCTTTATACTAGACCTATATTTTCGAACGTGCTCGTTTAAAAGTGATTGTCACCCTGAAACAATCCTCTGATCATTCCACAGCCTTTTAGCATGCTTTTAAAAATGCGTGCTTAGCGGAAAAGCAACAAGTACAAAGTGTTGCCAAATCAGTTTGAAACGACTAGGATCAAGCTCATGCCATTCCGATGACAAGCATAACATGTTAGAACTTTGAAAATTGTGTATTTTCTTCAGTTACAACAGTTTTCATATTTGTTTTTAGATGCTCACCAGTTATCTTTAGTGTAACGTAGGACTCCAGTACCCCCTGTTCATTGCTTCTTTGAGAACATATGTATATTCCGTCGTCATTAAATGATACATTTTGTCACCTTCGTTTATATTACCAACAATTGCAAGATTTTGCTTATTAGGTAAATCTGGATTGATCTCATTACCATCTGCATACGGAATGACTGTACGTTGTCCGTTAGACTTTACTTTGTCCCATGTCGATTTACTGTTTGGAAACAGTTTGCATTTAATAGTTACACTATCACCTTCTGATGCATATACAGTAACATTTTGAGTGTATACAGCTATAAAAAATGAAGAATTGAATTTAAAATTAGATAAGTGTTTCACTTCCATTATCATTTTTTCAAATAAAATTGTGGATAACAAGTTGTATTTTTATGTTTTTCAAATTAAACGATTTCCCTGAGAGTAAAGTTTTGAATTTTACAATCAAGTAATAATTTCATTAAGATCAATATTTTGTAAAGGTACAATCAACTGATTTTATTGGTGGTGGTGGGCAAACTAAGAATGGAAACATCTTATTTCATTTTATTGTTAAACGGCTTTTACTGTATCAGCAAATACTAATACGGTATATCTAAAGCATTTTCGATTTAAAAAAAAAAACCAATTATTCCGTGTAAACACAGCAGAGGACCATATGTTTTTTTTATGTAGTATATTATTAAAAATTGTTTTTGTTCACATCAAAAACAGAAAATTATTTTGAAATCGCAAATCTTTATTAATTGTGATAAAAAAATTGTTCTTTGTTAGAGCACAACAATGCAAAAGGATTTGGGAAAATTTAGTAGTATGTTTCAAGTTTTAAGGTGCGAGTTTTGACAAATAAGGTCTCCACAGTAATGTCTTTGGCAAAAATGTTTTCGAAATATATAAAAATTAATACTGAATTTTTAAACATGGTAATGCTTTTTATTTTACTAAAATTAAAAGTTTGTTTTATATAACCCTTCATTTCATTGGATTTCGTGGCATTATTTAATTTTCGCCTTTAAAAAATTATCCCCGCCCCCCACACACACACACAACACACATAATGTCTAAGGGGGTTTAAGGGGGGGAAACCCGCTACAACACGCTCAAATGGGGGCTTCTTTCGTTTTGGTCTTGTGTTTAATTTAAATATCAGATTTTTCTTAAAAAAAGGGAAATTATTATAATCGCATGTAACAGTTGGTTTGCTTGAAACCCTCATTTGAATGACAATTTAAAAAAATTAAATGAACTAAAAGGGGACACACAAATTTACACAATCTATGGTATAGCTTTCTAAATTGGGGGCTATTAATTGCATTTATTTCGGAAATTTAAATTTGGGGACACAAAGTATGATATGAGATTTCTAAATGAGGACTTTTGTCTTATCAAAAAAAATTAAGTGGGGACATTAGTGTCTCAATGGGGAAAGCATCAAAATGGGATCATTTTTTTGTAAATTTAAAATATTGGCAAACGGGCTTTATTCAAATGAACAAACTGTGAAGATGAAATTTTTGTATACGGACCTGTGTTCTAGGTGTCATTTACCTAGAACATCTCCGAATC